>RPOG01007048.1:0-20273 GCA_008086565.1 Thalassoma bifasciatum
CTTTATCTGGATTTTAACCCCACTATGGCACTTGTGTAGGCATGGTGGTCTACTTAAGGAAGAGCATCCACTCTCTGCTGTCTGTCTTCAAAAAGAAGGGTGAGTGCTGAGTCACGTGCAGGCTGTAGCTTTCACTGTAAGCTGCTGACAGAGGTGACTGCTGATTTGCATGGCAGTGACAACTCTAACTCTCCTACAATCGATGTGATGACATTTCACATACATCATATACACCCCAAAAAGTGTATGGTACACAGCAGAGGGCAGGAATCAATGATAGCACTTTATGTCAATGATGTGATGATTGCTGAATCAGTGTAGTGGTCATTGTGACTCTCTCTCTCTCTCTCACTCATGCACACAAACAGTTTTTTCTGGCACGCCAAATGTAGCATACAGACAATATGGGGGTCCCCTCTAATGAGATTGAGGGCTTAACTGACTTCCACAGCGATCAACTAAATTGACCAAAAGCCTTAAACCCCTTGTAGGGTCTGGCTGCATTAAGGGCTGTTTTTGCAGTTAATCACAACTGCTCAAGTACCAGCAAAATGTAGTAAAAGTGTAAATGTTCTTTCTTGGGGCGTTTGGAGTGAAATTAGTCTCTGCTCCTGAGATAACATTAGCAGGTCTAAGGTTTGAGCTGAGATTTCCCACAGCTGCGCACAGGGATGGGCATTGTGTCTGGACTACCTCACCTGCACGAGGCCAAGAGGATAAAGGTTGTGTGTTTTCTGCCACACACACACACACACACACACAAACACGTACAGTGTCACCTGACCAGGTGAGACTGAGAGCCTCAGTGTTAGAAATGACAAAAGACGGGAAGCAGACACCTCACATTGAACTTTGATTCCCTTATAAAAAACAATCAGACTTGCATAACCTAGAAAACGAAAAAAAAAATACCAACACATGGAGCTTCATCAAAAACAAAACATTATACATGAATAATTTATTTATATAGAAACTCACACTTCTGTTTCTGTACCTGGTCTTCTTCCTGGCATTTCTAGACTCATCTTCCCTGCCTATGTTCACCACAGTTCACTTGACTCAAGCTGACAAAGTTTTCCCCACATGGTGCTCCTAACCAACTTTACTGACTTTTATTAGAATAACTCATTTGTTTTATTCCTTTCATATCTTAATTTTCTGCTCTGTCTTCCTCTTTGTAACTGACTGAGCTACATGTAGTTCCCACGCAGGCGGTCACCCTTCAGGGGGTCAAATGGCATCTTTAAATGTGGACAATCCAGATAATCTAATCCTTCATGGACTAAGCAGGTAGAGGGATACTGCAGAAGATTAACTCAGCAATTTACTGGTCTGATTTACTGTCGTCGGCCTGGGACGTCTGCAGGGCTGCGTCACAGCAGGTGGAGGTGCAGAGGATTCCCTGTAAAGCTGATAAATGATTTGGCCAATGAACACCTGCTGAGTTTGTTTACCTGTGTGTTGATGTTGGAACAGTTCCATAAAGGACCTGTGGAAACGTGGCACAGATTTTGTAGTGTATCCTAGAGATGCACCAATCCCATCTTGGTATTGAGCAACAGTTCCAATGCTGACTCAAAAAGTAAGATCCCACATCAGAGATGAAACGTTGGTAAATTGGACAGATCTACTCAACTCAGCTCTGTGCTCATCAGAGCTGGTAGGTCTGTGCTAGACAGCGCTAAAACATCATGAAGCAGCTCAGCAGTTTGGAGGTATCTCATGCTTGTTTTGCCTGCAATACTGAAGGCAACTTGCAAAATGTGCAAGTTTAGTGTGGTGTCTTCAGACTATAAAACAATGATTAATATAACCCCGATTCCAGTGAAGTTGGGATTTGTACAACGATTGGAGACTACAACAATGTGCAAACCCTGTTTAACCTACATCTAATTGAATACTCTACAAAGAAAATATATTTATTGTTAAAACTGATAAATTTTCCTCTTTTTTTGCAAATATCCACTCATTTTGAATTTGATGTCTGCACTTTCCTAAAAAGCTGGGACAGGTTCATGTTTCCCACTGGGTTTCATCACCTCTTCACTTTAACAGCACTCAATAAGTGTGTGGGAACTGAAGACACTTATAGTTGAAGCTGTGGAGCTGGAATTCTTTCCCATTTTGGCTTAACGGACAACTTCAGTTGCTCAACAGTCTTGGGTCTCTGTTGTCTAATTTTTGCCTCATGATGCACATCACACTTTCAATGTGAGACAGGTCTGGACTGCAGGCAGGCCAGTATAATACCAGCACTCTTTTACTACAAAGCCATGCTGTTGTACAGGTGCAGAATGCCTCTTGGCATTGTCTGAAATAAGCAGAAATGTCCCTGAAAAAGACGTGGCTTGAATGGCAGGATACGTTGCTCTAAAACCTGCATATGCCTTTCAGCATTGACGGTGCCTTCAAAGATGTGCAGATTACCCATGATGCCATTGGCACTAACACACCCCCTAACATTAGAGATGCTGGCTTTTGAGCTTTGCGCTGATAACAATCAGGATTGTCCTTTTCCTCTTAGGCCCAGGGGACAAATTATCATGCTGTTTTATTTACGTCGTACACAACATCCCAACTTCATTGGAATTGGGTTTATAGAAAAAAGGAGGGATGATTTTTAACCAACCATTGCATCTTTGTTACCCTCTACGTCCACTTCACACTGAAATCTGAGCACGTTCTTGATGTTCAAAGGGTCACGCCATGAATAATAATTTAATTGGTCTTCTTTTCTGTTTTCTCTGTCCTTCTTCACAAGCAGCTGGCCCAAAGACAAACGAGGACCAGAAGAGGTTGACCGTCCACTACACGACCTCTCAGCACTACCAGGAGAATGTTTTCATCGAGGGCAGCAGGCCTCAGTACCTGGAGGACCTGCACACAGAAGCCCAGGAAGGCCTCAAGATACTTCAGCAAGAGGGTGAGACTCATTCCAACAAAATTGGCAACATGTTTATTTTCTTCTCTTTATTGAGGGAATAAGACCATGGGTAGAGCAGAAAACTTAGCGAGGGATGACATACAGGTTATAACCAAACGGAGACCTCCTGCTGTGAAGACAAGCATATATACACTACATTATTCATAGTGATAAGAAAGATGTAAACGTTTCTAAATAAGGCTTAATTCAAATGAAGTGTTGACTTCATATGACCTGCAAAAGCACAGGAAAATCAAAAAGAAGACAAAGAATTTCTATATGAGACAATCGACAACTGTAAGTATTATGTGAGGTTGGGTTCCAGATGAGACATTTTACTGCACACTCCCAAAAACAGCCTTTTTTTGTGGCTTTGATTCTTGGTCCAATAAAACACGGCTGACAAATGCACAGAATGAAAGATGCATGAGGCTCTGCTTTGATAAAATTTTGATAAAATGCTGCAGAAAAAAGGTTTGACCTTCTGTTCTGATTCTTGTCTGTTTGATTCAAACAGAGCATACGAACGGACTGAACTTCCCTGACAATGAGAGCATCGCTGTAAGTGCCTCGAAAGCTCTGTGGATTATTTTCTCTTTGCTTTTTCTACATCCAGCGACACCTCACTAAATACTGTTGGATTTCTTTGTGTGTGTGTGTATCCATTGCAGTCAACAGACACCCTGCGTCCAGAGCAGGATATCAGCACCAAGGACGGAGGTTTTTCTCTGGAGTCCAGATCCACCACAGGAAGCACTGATACCACAGTCACCTCTGCTCTGTCAACGAGGCCTGTGCTCACCCGCCAAGGTACACAACAGTCCTGACTGTTTTTACTTTTTCAAGTGAAAGGAGAAACATCCATATCTCATAATCTTTGAGGAAACAGGAGCTAATCTTAGAGCTTGTGTTGGTGCATGCAGATATTGAGCTTATTCTCGAACTCTCTGCTTCAGTTGGAGTCGCAGACGGCTGCTTATTTAGCATGCTTGTCTCATTCCCAGCTGCTTGGTGCTTCTGCGGTTATAGTTTCAAATCAAAGGAAAAAGGAACTCGACACACATGCACATACTCATAGATACACACACGCTCACGTACACACAGCTGGAGCCTTTTGGGAGCGTAAAACTTCTAAGTATCTGAAGACAGCACTGCGCTGCCTCTTCATATCACAGCTGGAAGGTAAAATATGCCTCTGTGTGGATCTGTGCGCAAAAAGAAAGATGAAATTATATTTAGATCCATATTTCTAGTGTTATTTATAATCATTTGGATAAGCCATTTCCCTAATATAACTTTCCTGGGTTTCAATGATTGTGTTGTTCATGAAGTTATATTTCTCATGCCTAATAAAGTTTCCCATGACAAAAATATTCATTCTAAAACATTTTTTTCCATTTTTTCTTCCCTATTAGGTTCGACATTCAAGCCTCTGAATCCAGTCAAAAGACTGGATAGAAGCAAGAAAAGGAGCAGGAGGACCACTATTATGGGTATTCCCAACCAGGTCCAGAAAGAACTTGGTATGTCCTCATCATCATCATCATCATCATCATCATCATGTTCCCTGATCCTGTAGAAATCCCTTTTGATTGGTTGTGAAGATGTTGGTGTAGTGACAATGATCTGCCCTCTTCCCAGCACTGCACAGAACCTCAACCTTCCAGCAACTTGCTTCCACTCAACCCCTAAATCAGGATGGATGTATCAGACACAGCCAATCAGGTGTTGTTATCATTCCTACAGTTGACGGAGGGACCCCATCTGCAAAGAAAGAGGGAGCAAGGGTACATCTTTCAGATCTGGAGGTACAAGACTCTTCACCAAGTTCACTCAAATAAGTCCTACATTGAATTTGTTTTATTACTCATAAACATCCTTCCCTCTACTTTAAAGCAGACTGCATCCAGAGACGAACACCTACTGACAAAGCACCTCCAAGCTATGAATCAAGAAGAGCCGTCTTTCAACCACCACAGTTTTGGCTCTTATCTGGGTCCAAACTCAAACCTGAGACCCAAATCTCTTGCAGTACCTGGCATGACCACTTCTTTCACCTTCTCCTCTTCAACAATGCTCAGCTTTCTTCAGGAACCCCAGGTAAGAAAAAAACTGCATGTCTGAAGTAGCTTTCAGGGACCATTTAAACATCAATGGTTTTGGGATGTATCACAAAAGTATTGTTGCCTCTGGTTTACATGAAAGCAGCATTTTGGCCAACCCAACACCTGAAATACACCAGATGCATCTGAGTTCCAGCTCTGCTCTGTTTTGTATTGATTGTATTCATCAACTCACAGCAGGTGTATCTTAAGTCCAAAAAGCCATTTGACTGACAGACAGTTCCCTGCGCTGAACTGATGTGTCACAGCTCCAACATCCGGCAACAAATAGGATTGCTGTGAATTAACTGTGACCTGCCGGACTAGGCCTGCAGCTGGACTTTGGATATTTCTGGTGCATTTTAACTATGAAACGGAAACTTTTGAAAATGGCTTTGAGAGTGGAATTTTTTTAAGGCCCCAGGGCCACAGTTGCCGTGTTAATAGCAAGCCAGATTTTTCACTGGAAACACTGACATCACACTCCACTTTGCCAATGCACGTCACATTTTCATTGTATCATCTCAAATTGCCATGCCCAAACCAGACAACAACACTGACAGTGGCAGACTACCGTGTTGTGTTTGTGCTGCTAAATCCACAGACTGCCTTTATATAAAATGTGCATCTATTGCACCATTTCTGCATTCAGCAGAGAAGCATTTAATATAAATGCCAGACGATCAGCTCACCCAGACTTGTGATTCTAAACCTCTGTCGTGTATGTGGCTCTTACAATTACATTGTAAACTACAAGTCAAGCATGCATATGACAGTGTTTTCAGTCCCTCAGCGTTGTACCGATTTTTTTTGCTACACTTTTTGTGTTTCTGAGTGAAACATAGTGTTTCCTGGAACAATACCTTTGGAGTTGATCAGTAAACTGTTGCCATGTAAACGGTCCTTGCATCCATGCATCCAATTGGCAAAGGGCAGTATGGGCGACAGATCTAAACTGCTTTGGTCTTTCTGCACTCCATGCTCACCCTAAGAACAACCCTAAACCACCTCCGTACCAGCTTCTCCTTTGATGCTGTGGTTGATTTTACCAGTGTCATATTAACTGTCACAGATGCACTCACTGTTCTGTAACCCTGGTGATCTTTGCTGCTGCTTCCCCTGCCTTTGCTTCTCTTGTGTGCATATTAAAGAGAAAATTTAGTTCTTGTACAGGTGGTCCTGACTTAATTTTTGTTTTCTGACACGTCCATATTTATGTTTTTTTCTTCTTTTTCCTAGGGCCCAGTGATGTCAATTTCTCCTCAAGCCACCTACCTTTCAACAATCATCCCAAATGCTGTCTTGCCAGCCTCAATTGACGTCATAGAGATCGACCGCAGCACCAGCCGGACCCGTGGAAGCAGTGTCAACCACGGCGGGAGCGTTCGCACTGTGAGCAAAGGCAGTCTAGCTTCCGGAGACTCATCAGTCAGCCCTCTGCTGTCCAGAAGATCAGATGGTGATGGTTCCCAGGCTGACACCTTTCACAGAGAATCCACACCTATGCCCACATCAGTGTCTGGGCCCAATTGGAGCGAGCCTTCCAAGATCACTAATTCTCAGTCCTCCCCAGTATCATCTCAGAGCAGCACATACAGTGCTAGTTTTCAGAAAACGGAGCTGAAAGGGCAGGAGAGCCAGGGAGGGCATGTGAGTGAGGACCATGATCACATCAGCCTCCGCAGCTCTGTTAGCATGAGCAGCAGTCAAAGTGAAAATGTTTTCACAGGTCAAGGACGTGAGTCTTGTATGTCAGGGGCAGCAGGGGAGGATGCTAAAACCAAACAGAACTTTTCTCGAAGCCTTTCTGTTATGAAGACCAAACAACCCCCTGCACCTCCGAGGAGAACAAACTCTCTGCATAGTAACAGGATCAGGAGCACCTCCAGGGTTTTGGTGGAAAGCAAAGTTCTCAATGAATCTGTGTCTGGAGTGATAGTGAATGATACAGAAATCCCTGCAACAAAGAATGACGCACATTCAGTTATTGCAGAAACCAGTAAGATCCTCATCCCTGTGTCAAACTCAACAGACCCTGTCTCCTCCAGTCCCCTGAGCCCTACACAGGCTTCTACTATCGAGGCAGGGAGAGCAGCGGAGTCTCAGACAGAGTGCACTAACTCATCCCCACAGAAATCATCCTCTGATGGGGTCAAATTTGAACGTACCATGTCCCCTTCCAGCGGCTACTCAAGTCAGAGTGGCACACCAACGCTTTCTCCTAAAGGGATCTCTCCAACTTCTCCTGAAAAGCAGAAGAAGAAACCAATCAAACCAGACAGATCAGTGTCCCGGGCCTCATCCTCAGGAGCGTCTCCTTCCTCCTCCCTTACCTCCCTTTCATCTGGTGCATCTGAGTCTGTACAAGTCCATGTTCCCACATGTAGTCCCAGTCCACCTCCACAGGGTTCTTCACCTATTATTGCTGCAAAAGAGCTCCCTCCTGAAAACCCTTCTCCAACTTTAACGACCCAAGTCAGAGAACTGCTGAACATCCCACCACCTCCCAAAGTCAGAGCTCCGTGCCCTCCTCCTCCAGAGACATGGGTTCAAAACAGACGCTCCTTTGAGCTCCTGTGTTCTCCCTCCTCTAACATCAGCAGAGGGATCCAGAAACCAATAGAGGTGCCGGAGAGTTCAGTCAAGCAAGTGGGGACTCAGACTGAAGACAGTGGTGAGATACAAGTCTTGGCTGAAGCACAACCAACCGTTGACAGCCCATTGGTTACAGAAGCTTTGGAAAGTTTGACCAAAGTAGAGACATTGTCAGAGACAGTACCAGGAATCGTTGGCAAGGAAATGGAGAGCGGCGAATCTCCTGATGCCCGGGGAGAGAAAAAGGACACACAGAAACTAGACCTCAGAAGTAGCCCAGTACTGAAGCTTCCTGAGAGTCAAGAGACAACTCCAAAGAAAGAACCCCCTCCAGTCATGAAGAAACCCGTGACAGTGCTGCACAGAGAGGAGTTGGTGTCAAAGGAGCCTTCAGTGGATACAAAACTAAATCAGATTAATGGAACAGAAGCTGATGTTCCTGGTGAGAACATTACCATCCTATCATTAGATTCAGTTCAGTGTGAAAACAAATCAAGCAGTGCAGAGGTCACATCCATGCAGACACTTTCTGTAGCGACCCCCAAAATCAGCAAGACCTCACCACCACCCAGTCCTCCTCCAGCGTACCACCCCACACCTCCCCTGTCAAGAAGAACTCCCACTCCATCCATATCTACGCCACCAGAGGATTTAGAGAGGGTACAGGAGGAGAACCATATCACAGAGTCCTGCTGGCCACCTCCTCCACCTCCCATGGAAGGGGACTCGGTCTTTGATGGAGGAGACGAGGTAGACTTTCCTCCACCTCCTCCACTCTTTGTGCCAGAGAGTGGGCCAAAAGTGATGGACAGTTGTATGACAGCGTTGGATCTCTCCAAAAGATCAGCAGATAAAGTTGAAGAGAGAGCTGAGGAGTCTTTGGTCTGTCAACAAATTGCAGATGTGCCTCCTGCTGATCAAACAGTTACTGACGCCAAAGGAAAGGTTGACGTTCTGATTTACCAGGACAACACCTCTGAGGAGCGAGAACAGAGCACTTTGTCTATTTCAGACAATAATCAGCCACTGCTGATGAATGCTCCCATTTTACAACCTGTTACAAAAGTAGAGCATCAAGTGTCCGTCTCTGCTTTGGCTCCATCAAGCAGTTTACTGAGTCTTAGCCTTGTCACAATTGAAGATCAGCCCCCTCCAGCACCTCCAGCACCTTCAGTCAGTGCCCAGCCTCCAGTTATGGTCCCAGCAGCACCCCCACCTCCAGCTGAGAATTTATCCAATGCCGTGAGTTTCAGGAGGCAGCCCAGTTTAGCAAATCGAGACACACGCAACAAGGAGCTCCTTTCTCGCCACAAAAGTGCACCCATTCCCAAAGAGGACGCCAACATCCCTCTGGTCACCCCTTCCCTGCTTCAGATGGTTCGTCTCAGATCAGTGAACATGACTGAGGAACAGGAGAAAACTCCATCAGAGGATAAACCAACTAACCCGGGAGCTCCAGCTCCTGAGAACAGTCCAGTCTTAATCCCAGGACCTCAAAGCATTCCCCAGAAGCCCATACGCAAGTCACTATCTTTAAAATCGCCTCCTAAAACTGTCAAAGTGTCTCCTTTGACGCTCAACGCCCCTTCACTGCGCTTACAGGAAGCCATACGCATGAAAACCGCAGCCATGTCTTCCAGAGACAGTCTTCCTTCCCGACTAGGGGCGTGGTCCACAGTCCCCAGCTACATGACTGAACATGGCGCTGTGCCTCAGAAACCACCTGAAGGGGGCGACATGCACAAGTCCCCAGCCTCTACCGCCAGCTTTATCTTCTCCAGGAGCACAAAAAAGGTCGTCATCGAGACCGCAGCCTCCTCCTGTCCTGAAGTTCAGGCCTGTCTGAAGCAGAGCTTGGCAGCAGAGCTCATGCAGATGTCTGACCAATCAAAGGCCGTCAACATGTCTAACGGCGGAGTAAAGTTTGACAAAGTACCTCCACCTGTAGCTAAGAAACCAGCCCACGGGGGGAGCATCAGTACAACACCGATTCACCCTGCTTGTTCAGCAAAGATGGACTTCAGTGTGGGAGGAAACGGAGCCATAGGAGTACGGCATGTGAGTGGAATAACACAACTTGAGACAACAAGTAAGAGCTGCACTTTTATTTGTCAGCATGGTTTTCATCGTTAATCCTGAGGGGCATGTCTTCACCTTCATCAGTGTTTTTCTGGGCTGAGTGTGTAAACTTGAGTGATGCTGCTGAGTCGTGCCCGCATAAATCAATGTAGGCGCTCAGGTGTCATGAAAAAGCAGAATGCAAATTCTCACATTACCATGATCCTGAACAACTAAGCAGTTTGATGTTTCCTAAAAGAGCAGATTTTTAGCCTGATGTGACACAACAAAAGAAAACTGTACATAATAGCTTTTCCTCTCCATAGTAACACAACATTGAAGCATGTTTCCCCATCAGCCATAAGCTCATCCTCATGATCACATCGCTGACTGAGTTTGCACAGGACAAAACATCCACTGCATGTGTTTCTGTAACTGTATTATGCCGTTGGTTTAATGTCTACCCTCCTCTCTTTTCCCCTTCAGCTACAAGAGTGACAGCAGACACAATTGAAACACTGTTCTGAAAGAGCTTCGTGATGATTGGTGAAGACTCGTGCCACAGGAGTAAGCGAAGACGTCACGCAAGTAAAGGACAACCCACAGCAAGAAGTCAGCACTGTGAGACGTGCATTTCAGAGATCAGCGTCACGTGTGTTCAGTCTTCTCCAAAAGCCTTAGCCTGTAATGGCCTTCCTACATATTTATGCAAAAAAAAAAAGAAAATCTAAAATGATGCTCTGAGTTTCTGATCAAAGCTTTATTCTGGAGTATTTTTCTAAGCTATAGTTCTCTTACCAAGCCCCTCAGGATGAAATGGCTGAACTGTAAATATTTGGCTTGTGTGATATCGCCTCCCAGAGGTAAGAGTAGGCTGTGCTCACTGCAGCTCAGAAGAAAGGGTTTTTATCACAAAGCATTTTCTGTACAGAGATTTACCGTCTGTTGAGTCTTTCCCCTTTTGTAATATACTGCACAGTTTTCACAGGGGTTTAAATCACCATTGTATCGCTTTTTAGGCTTCAAGATCTGACAAAAAGATCACTTTCACGCTCGATTTCAATCCCGCTTTTTACTCTGAGGATAGAGAGAGAGCTTTGGTTGTTTTAGAAAAAGGGATGCTGCATATTCACAAGAAGAGATGTTGTCTATTAGAGCAGAGGCACTTTTTTAAAGATTTAACAGAAGCATCGCTGACTTCAAAAATGTCGAGATGCTTTTATATAATCTTGTTCCCAGGGTTGAATAGAGGTCAGCAAAACAGATTCTCAAAACTCTTTTGAAGTAACAAAAGTATCATTTATTTATGTGTGGCTTTTTCCATTTGTAGCATTGTCATTTGCTTTTACGTTGTTTGAAAAAACACATGGGAAATTACACTGGAGTAGACTGTGAGTGTAATCAGTGTTTGTTTCAAACACATCCGATTAAAAACTTTGACCTCAACCTTTTCTTTGCAGAAAAAAAAACAAGTGTATCACTTTTTGCACAAAATGCTTTTGCCCCCCGCAAAATCATTGGTGAGTGAAATAAACTGGCTCCTCAAGATGGGTCACAAATCTACATCTTGATGATTATAAAGATTTATGTACAGTTATTACTTCTATAAATAAAATCTAAGTGTATGAAAATGTGTTTTTGTGTTTTATAAGATGGATGAATGTGGTTACCTCACACACAGATGAGTCAGTTTTCAGTTTTCACAGAATCCAGACTGTTTATTTTATGTTAGAGATGATGCATTATGTGATTTTATGACATTATGTCCAGACATTGATTTCTGTACATAACTTCCCAAAATTCAAACTTCACGTCGTACTGTATGTGACAAAATTATTTTTTATGTACATCTTATTCCTGTTACACATATCACCAGTCCTATTTGCAGCTAAACCATCAGACCTGACACACCATTAAGGCAATAAACACAGTGACCTTAACCTGGAAAAGTAATGAAACATGAGTTTTCCCTTTCAAACACCTGAGATTCTTCCAGGAATGGCAACAAGTAGTGCCGCATTCAAGAAAGCAAACCTGTCTCTTTAGCATTAACTGTCATGTATGTCTCAACACATTACAGCCCCTGATCCAGAAGTGAATCAAATGTTGATTAATAGTTACATTTTTTCTTGATATGACTTATTTTTGATTAATTCTAAGCCAGGTGAGAGAATTTATGCAAGCTGTCCAAAACCATCTGGGAGTTTTGGCTTAAATGTCCATTTTCCTCTGTAGACATCCTGGTAAACTCTGAATGATGTCACCACGATGATTTGTTGATGGATTGTAGCGTCTTCATGTGCATGTGTGTGAATCTAACTGATGTTTCCTCCTTTGAGTGTCTTACATGTGATCTGTCCTAGTTTGGTCATCAGCTGCTTGTCTTTCCACTGAGCAACACACTCGTCTGAAATCTTCAAGTCCACCTAGAGGACAAAGGGGAAATAACAGTCAGTGTGTGTGTGCTTTATCTCACATATAATTGCGGAGGAAATTAACATTGAGTGTATTCCTCTATTTCAATAGTTAAATCTTTGTGACACCAGTGTTGGGCCCGCTACTAAAACAAAGTAATATATTACTAATTTCTTATTACTCTCTTTTAGATGTAATCATATTACTTTACTTATCACTCCCTGCCAAAACAAATCATTACTCTTATTTACACCCCACAAAATTGGTAATAGTGGCCTTTGATAGGAGAGGGAGAGGAGTTTTTTTTCTTGTGATATCTTAGTTTTCCAGCAAAATACTCTCAAGCACTTCATACCCTGGATACTCAACGACATTTTTAACTGATTTTCACCTGCTTTTTACCAACCTTTGTTCCCTTTTTACTTAGCCTTTGCTGTACTTAAAGATTTCTTAGAAAGTACCCAAGTATAAATGTGAAGTGCTTTAAAAATTAAATGTACTATTGTTATTATTACTTCCATTATTTATCCTTCTTATTCTGAGTTTGCATAGAGCAGCGGATGTCAGGAGTGAATTTTTGAATGTGTTTTTTCTGCAACCTACAAATTCATTGAAGTTACAAGCTATATGAAATACAAATCTGTGTATGAGAGACAATTTTTAAAATCTAGTCTCAGTTTATCTACGTTGAAAGAGATCTTGTACAGGGACACAATCTACATCTGACAATGATCATATCATCTTTCCTCTTGACAAAACTAAAGCAATGAGTGGATTTCCAGCTGCTAAATGAAAAGTGTACTGCTCCATCTTTGAAGCTAGCCAGAGTTGCTGGGTATGAGTGACAACAATGGTCAAAACAAGCCCATCGGCCAATAAAACTACCCACAGCAGCGTCTAAAGGATGCCCAATTCCACAGAAAAATTGCAAACCAGGCAACCATGAAGAGAGCTATCTTACTGCTCGGCTCATGTACATGATGAAATGAATCTCTGAATTATTGTATTTTAAATGATTAGTGGCCTAATACCAATGGAAAGGGGGTAAAGGAGTTACTTTTTGGGTGAGTAACAGTGATATTATTATTGTAGTAATTTTGTGTAAGAGTAATTTGATACTGGTAAAAGAAATATTACTACAATAACTTGTTACTAATAATGTAATCTTGTCTAACACTGTGTGACACACACCTGTAGTTTCTCCCACACTTTCTTCTTTGGGTTGAGTCTCTCGTCCGGTTTCCCCGTCTCATACCCCTCCACAAAAACCTGTTCTCCTGGAGAGGACCCCTCTGGAGGGTCCAAAGGCTCCACCCTCCTCGGCTCCCCCTCACTGATGGAACCGAAAAGAAGTGGTCAGAAATAAACAACGAAAAAGGAGTAACTGAGTTTTGTGAGATTTCAGTGTGACAGTAGGTGACACTCACACAGAGGCACACAGCAGCATGGCCTGAGACTCAATTCCTCTCATCTTCTGGGGTTTTAGGTTGCACAGCACCAACACCATTCTGTCCTGTAAGTCTTCCTGTGATACAAAGGCCACCAGCCCACTCACTACCGTCCTCGGCTCCGGCTCTCCCACATCGATCTTCTCCAGGTACAGTGAGTCAGCGTCTGGATGCTGAACAGAGCCACATGAACACAGGAAGAGATCTGTGAAGCATGAAAACTCTACCTTCACCTGCTGCTCAGGTGCTGAGTGTTCATCTGTGTCTTACCTTCCCCACACTGATGATCTTGCCGACCCTGATGTCCAGTCTCGATGGCGCCAGCTCATCATCTTCTCCTCCACCTCCTCCTCCTCCTCCTCCTGCCTTGGCCCCTTTTCCTGCTCCTTCTGATCACACAAACAAAAAAAAATTCTTGAACATCAATCAAAGAAGCTGTATGACAACCCATTCGGATTAAAAAGCCTGAAACACAGAGAGGATTATGGGAGAAATACTGACTTGTTTTTGACTGGCTGGGATAGGCCAAGCTGGTGAGTTTCTGGAGTTCAGGGGACTGAAACTTCTTTCTGATTGGGTCCAGTAGCTGGTTTAGTGCTGCTTCCACTGATGCCTTCAAGTCTCCTGGATGGATCACCTGACAGGGTCAAAGGTCAACAACATTTAGATCAGAATATGAGAGGATAATTTAATTATTTACTTAAAGACATGTTTATTTTTCAAATATCAAACAATTCACCTCCTCAGCAAAGTCCTTCTCCACCTCGTCAAAAGCTGTGTAGATTTTGTCCCCACCCCACTTGGCGTCTCTTTTGATGCAGAACTCTGAAACGCAATGTTGCAACTGATGAATATATTTTCGATAATTCATCGAAAGGAGAAAAAACAACAGTGAGTGCCATAGACAATGATCAACAGGAGAGTTTTGTACCTCCACGCAGAGGGAAAAGGACGTATTTGACAAAAGAGAGGACTCCATTGTTCTGGATGTTGCCGGGCTCACAGAAAGCTTTCTTCAGCTTCTTCTTCACATCCTCTTTGGAGTCCAGCAGATCAATCTTTGACTCCTACATCCAAACAAAGTTATGAATGATTCTGAAAATTCTATCAAACAACCTTGATCCATTTCTTCATTTTTCATAAGTGTGACCTACTTCTTCTGAGGAGCTCATCTTGGCCCCTGTCAGTCCAGGCACCATGGGATTCATTAAGTGAGCGCGTTTGGCATAGCCGAGAGAGGGCAGGTACTGGTGATGAATGAAAGGACAGTCAGGCTTTGTTTTTAAAAGATGTTCTTCTGAAAACAGGATCATTTAACTTGTGAGTAGTGACAGGAGCAAAGAGGGTGAGGAGTTGAAATCAAAATACCTTCTCAGCCAGAGTGAAAATCTTCCTCTGATCAACTCCTCCAAACTGGGCATCCACCTTCAGGTACTCCTCATCCAAAGCCTGAGGGTGAAAATAAACTATACTTACTAAAAATCAACATAAGCCTTTCATACACTGCATGTTCCAGACAGGACTGTTGGGTCTCAACAGCTTTTATAATAGAATCTCAGCGTGGTCTTAAAGAGTTCCAGTTGTGGGGGTATGAACAAATGATATTTCATTTTCAAAACAGCTTCACTGTGGAGCACTTTTTTTCTAGTTGAATCTCATTATATTATTCTTTATTTTAATTTTTTTGCACTATATACTGTCTTGCATTGCTGTTATGACTCTGAATTTCCCTTTGGGGATTAATAAAGGACATTCTGTTCTATTCTGTTCTATTCTATGATGTGGATATTTTGCAGAAATAATTGAAGCTTATTTTGTCACTGATAATAAGAGGACAACCTTGCTTTATCATTACCTGCAGCCCAGGGTACAGCAGACCACTGAGCAGAGGATGCTCCACCTGCTTGACCACTTCAGCTCCTGCCTTCTTAGCATCGTGCTCTGTGACCATGGAAGACAGGCGGTACACATCAAGAGTGTACTCTCTGACAGGAATGAGAAAATAAGTGTTATCCACGTGTTTAAGTATGGGCTCAACTGGTTTAAAATACGTAGGATTTAAGTGACTGTGAGGAGAATCTGAGTGAAGTGAACTGCAGCAACTCCCTTTGGCTGGAGGGCTTGTTTTGTTTGTTTTGAAAGTGAAAGTGAAAGTAGATTGGATCTTCTTTTTGACACCTACTTTTCTTTGTTCAAGATAAGACTTTACCTGATACAAAGCAACGAGGTAATGTATTTAAAAACAGTTTCGTAAGGCTGTTGTTTGAAATGTAACAACAAGCAAACATTGTGATTTAGTATCGTAGTTTCGTAGCCTGTTACATTTGGCACTACTCACAGCCTGGTGCTCTGGGACATATTGATACCGTGTCATGTTAGTCATTCCTGGTTATATCCTACCAGTACTCACCTACTAAGCAGATCAAACATAACCTGGCTCTTCATTTTATAGATAGACCCTCAAATTTGAACAGATCACTACAGTTAAGCTGCTGCATGTGGGTTTGAAGGAACATTATCACAAACAGCATGTGGTTTTGCCTCTAGCTTGTGTTTTTGCCTCCAGCTTGTGTTTTAGCTTCTAGCTCGTGCATTAGCCTTCAGCCTGCCCTCAATCACTCTCTTGTTTAGCTTTTTCTGCTTTTCAGTCCTTTTTCTGTCAGAAAGTCAGTCATTAAGTGTCAGACTTTTCCAAAATCATTTAGAAACTCATCACAGACCCTTTAACACAGCATTTAAGCACTAAGAGTACAACTGACCTGCTGAGCTGGTAATCAGTTCCTTTGACAAACTTGAGTTTGTCCAAAGGCACACCAATGCTTTCCAACATGGCCTTGATAACTTGTTCGTAATACTTCACTCTGAGCTCCAGCAGCTCCCAGGGGGCTTTCATGTTGTCTAGGTAGGCATGTAGGTCTGCAAACAGTATGGTGACCTAAAGAAGAGAAGACTTCAATACAACCCGCACTGGTTTCTCAATAACAGGCAAAACACTCTGACATCTACCTACCTCACACCCTGCCTTCAGGAAGTCTGCTATCTTGGACATGGGGACAAAGTAAGCAACATGGGGTTTGCCGGTGGTCGCTGTGCCCCAGTACACCCTCAGCTCTCTCTCCTGCAGAACCTGTTTCACTTTCTCCTCCCCAAGGACCTCCTGCAACATGCACAGGACAAAAGCTCATCATTGGAGGATAACGTGCATAAGCTGCGGGGAGACATGGAGTAGAAATGAGTGTGTATTATACAGTCAATGGTATTACCTGAAGGTTCCTTGAAATGAGGTGAAACTTCTCATCTGGACTGAGCTGGTCTGCCATGGTACAGGGTACCCTCACTGGAAAAAGGGATTTGAACATATGACGTGATGAAAGAAGTATTTGACACCAAAGATACTCCAAACTGGGTGGGATTTAACAAAAGCTACAGCCTATGACAAGCTGGACTCTGAAGAGTGACGTAGACGTTAAGCTGACCTGAACTTGAAACACTTAAATAGCAGGAGCTGCCTGACATGGACAGATCTCGCATTAAAAACCATATGTTGGGGACTATTTAAGAAAAGATATCACAATAGCTATTTACAGGCATCCAACATTTTGTGTCAAGCTCATACTGAATGAATCAGTCAGCCAATGCTATGCTAACTAGCATCCATCCCATGTGCAGCCAACGTTTCACAGCTCTGGTCAAATTTAAGAAAATAGTTCAGTCTCTACATTCAGAATCTACACTTTTGACACAAAAATCTATCAGTAAGACACAGTGTAATACCCGCAGACTTACCTCTGAACCTGCTTTGTTACAGAGAGACGTGGGTGAGAGGAGCCGGCTGAGTGGACCTGTCAGTGAGTTGCATCAGCGGCAGCTCTGACATCGATTCACACGAGATCCAGGGAGAAGCAATCGAAAGCGGAGTGTATGATTCTGGCGCAAGCGGACGCAAGCAAAATATTCAAGGCTCCCATTCCCACATAATAATAATAATAATAATAATAATAATAATAATAATAATAATAATAATAATAATAATAAAAAGGGTTTTGGAGGTTTCAAAATAAAATCATTTCCGGTTCAGCGTTTCAGTCAAAAAGACAGTCAGGTTTCAAAAATACTTATGGTTAAATACCTATATCTAAAATTCAAACTAGAATAAGTTTTATTAATTTGAATTATTTTGTTAAACATGTATCTAAATCCAATGTACAATTATAATGATTAGGAAAGACATTAAAATACAACATAAAAATGTATAAAATCATTTGAATCTTTTTAATGACACCAACAGTTATTAAACCACCAACAACAACAAGAGTTAAATGAAATCAACTAAAACTGCATGAAATAGAATAAGGAATAATTGAATGAAGTAACAATTATCTGTATGTACATGGACATAGATGTTTCTTTTTCTTTTTTTTTAAAACTTAATAATCTCCTTTCAATCATCACCTTATCATCAACATGTCTCCAATATGTATAACACTTGGACAGGAAGAAAGGAAATGGAAAGTTTCTACTTGTCCTCCTGTATGACATAGTGTACAGATTCTCTGAGATCTCTCAAATCACTGATATTTAAATCCACCAGTTTCAAAGGCGCATTTATGATCAGTGTATTTAGTGAGCGTCTGTCTGTTAAAGGGCTCTTTAATTACTGTTAAATTGTCTGCAAATTTAAGTTCTCTGTTTAGTAGTTTGTAACATTCTAACTTGTTGATGGATTGAGTTTCCATTTTTACTGAAGGTAACATTTGTCCTAATTACTTTGGCTCTTCTTGGATTCAAAACTAATTTACAACTAAAGCCATCCAACCATCCACACCACACCAAAAAGAAGATTCCTAGAAGTGAAAAAAAAAAAAAAAAGGAACAAAGAATGTCTTCCCATTTTATTGATCATTACAGTTAACCAGAGCACAATATTAAAAATGTTCAAAATGCTTTTGACTAATTTCTTCAATTGACAAATATCAAGAAAGTTTAAATCAATGTATGAGCTGACAATATTCACCCCAATCTCAGACTTTGGAGAGTAATCAAATGGCATACTGTTGCAAAAGCTCAATTAATTAAACTACCTTTTTGTCTTTATAGCTAAATTTCCCCTTTGTTTTCCTGCTATTTGGAAGCTCTTGTGAGGATCCTGCTTTCATTATGTGGATATTTTGGCAGACTCCTGTTGCCAAAGCAGCATCCTCACCTCTTTAACTCTCTTTTTTTCCCTTTCATGGAATATGAGCCAAAGCTATTCCTGCAGTTTATCATCTCTTCTTGAGCACAGACCAGCAGTTACAGGCCTTGTGAAGCTGCTGATAAAAACAAGTCATTTCCTACATGTATGGTGATGATAGTCGGTTTCAGCTTATCATAGAGAGGCACCATTACAAGTCCCAATATATTCTTCTTCTTAAAAAATGCTGTTGTGTTATGAACTTGCATTATGAACTGCAGCAGAGGATAAAAACTGTCTCCAGTATGGCAACAGTGACTGACATGTTTTATTCTTCTTTCACTAAGATGAGTTTAGTGCTGGTTGAGCACCAAACAGAGGTAAACAAACATGTATTATATAATCATGTGTTTTAGTCTGTGTGTAGTCATTGTTCGTAGGGATGATCTGAGTCAAATGTCTGGCTCCAGCCTGGGGAGCACCGGGAGGATGAGGTTTCCAAACGAGGAGTCCTGAGTGATGAAGAAGCCGGAGGAGTGGACGTGTGCGTGCTGCAGCGCGGCCTTCTGCTGGGCCGCGATGTGCTGCTGCTCCGCGCTGTCCCTCACCTCCTTCAGGCTGCTCCGCGACGACAGGGGGATGTTTGCTCCGGGGTTGTTCATGGACTGGTTCTGCATCAGCCGCCTCTTCTCTTTGTCCAGCTCTGCCAGTATGGCCACTCGGGTCTTGTTCTGAAAGCCCGGGCCTGGAGGGTTAGCGGCCATGTCGGCGTTTCCACGGTAACCCCAACTAACAACGGTACAGGTGCAGCAGGTCCATACAGGAGGTGAAGAAGTCCACGAGCTTGGTTATTGCGACTCTTCCATATAAAGGCTTTGGAAGAAGTCGCTGTGAGATTCAAGTGCTGATTTCTGGGCTCGCTGCAGTTAATTACTTCCGGTTGAGATACTCAGCCTTTCAAAATAAAACGCACAAAAGCTTGTAATAATAAAGATCAAAATACTCAAGGGAATATATCCCGAAGCAGGCCCATCAAGCCGGGAACTACGACGGAGTATTAGGGCCACATTGAGAAAAGAAAATGAGGGGAGTAATTTTTTCCCCCTCTCCCTCACCCAGTCGGTCAAGTCGAAATGTCGAGAATAAAGTCGAAATGTCGAGAATAAAGTCGAAATGTTGAGAATAAAGTCGAAATGTCGAGAATAAAGTTGAAATGTGGAGAATAAAGTCGAAATGTTGAGAATAAAGTTGAAATATAATGTCGACATTTCAACTTTATTCTCAACACTATATTTCGACTTTATTCTCGAAATTTCAACTTTATTCTCAACACTATATTTCGACTTTATTCTCGACATTTCAACTTCATTTTTGCCATTTCGACTTTATTCTCGACTTTTCGACTTTACTGACTTGATGAGGGGGAGGGGGGAAAAAAATTCCTCCCCCTATTTTTTCCATTCACTGTGGCCACAATACTCCGTCGTAGGGAACAAAGATCTTTTATCAAAAAAAAAAAAAAAAAAAAAAAAAAAAAAAAAAAAAAAAAAAAAAAAAAA
>RPOG01007049.1:7115-20273 GCA_008086565.1 Thalassoma bifasciatum
AGTTTATGGTTGAGGTGAACACCCAGGTACCTGTAAGATGCCACCATCTCGATGTCCCTTCCCTGGATGTTCACGGGTGATGGGGGGGAGTGGGGGCGCCTGCGGAAGTCCACGACCAGCTCCTTGGTCTTTTCGGGGTTGATCAGCAGGTGGTTCCACTGGCACCAGTCCACAAAGTCCTGGATGAGTTCTCTGTACGACCTGTCGTCCCCGTCTGTGATGAGGCCGACGATGGCAGAGTCGTCAGAGAACTTCTGCAGATGGCAGGTGGGGGACAGGTGGGAGAAGTCAGCAGTGTAGAGGGTGAAGAGGAACGGCGCCAGCACCGTTCCCTGTGGGGCCCCTACGCTGCAGAGGACAGTCTCTGACACTCCGTCCCGGGTCCTCACGTACTGTGGGCGGTTAGTGAGGTAGTCCATAAGCCAGTGTGTGAGGTGTTGGTCCACGCCAGAGTGCTCCAGCTTGTCCCTCAGGATGGTCGGCCTGATGGTGTTGAAAGCACTGCTGAGGTCCAGGAAAAGGACCCGAACAGAGCTCCCGGGCGACTCCAGGTGGGACAGTGCTCGATGGAGGAGGAAGATGATGGCGTCATCCACTCCGATACCAGTCTGGTACGCAAACTGCAGCGGGTCCATGGATGAGCTCACCAGGGGGCGCAGGTGAGCAAGGACCAGCCGCTCCAGGGCCTTCATGAGGTGTGATGTGAGGGCCACTGGTCTGTAGCAGCTAGGGTCCTTTGGGTGGGGGGTCTTAGGCACTGGTACCACGCAGGATGTTTTCCAGAGGCATGGTACCCGTCCCAGTTTCAAGCTCAGGTTAAAGATGTGACCAACTATCCCACTCAGCTGGTCTGAGCAGGACCTGAGCAGTCTGGGACTGAGGCCGTCTGGCCCTGCAGCCTTCCTCCTCTTCATCTTCTTCAGCTGGTTTCCCACCTGGAGAGGTGTGAAGGACAGGTTGGTGCAGGGGGGCTGTGTGTCCTGGGGTGTGGATGGGGGGCTGTGGGGAGCAGTGGGGGGAGGGGCCGGGGGTGGTGAACTGGTTACTGTAGTGGGGGANGGAGGGGGGGAAGTGCGGGGAGGACTTGGGCAGAGTGCTGGGAGAGGGATGGGTGGGGGTTGCTGCAGGACTGTCACAGCTGGGGGAGGGGCAGACACCTCAAACCTGCAGAAGAAGGTGTTAAGTTCATCTGCCCACTTCTGATCCCCGGCTGGCTGGGAGTTGGACTTCTGGTGGCCCGAGATGGTTTTAAGGCCATCCCAGACTCCCTTGGTGTTTCTCTCCTGCAGCTGCTCCTCCATCTTCTTCCTGTATCTGTCCTTCTCCTCCCTGATTTTCCTCCTCAGCTCCTTCTGAACAGTCTTCAGCTCCTCTCTGTTCCCTGACCTGAAGGCCCTCTTCTTCTCCTTTAGAAGAGCCTTAATGTCAGGGGTGATCCAGGGTTTGTTGTTGGAGAAATACCGTACTGTCCTGGTGGGTACGGTATTCTCTACACAGAAGTTTATGTAGTCCGTGATGCTGTCCGTCAGGTTATCGATGTCCTCCCCATGAGAGTCACTGAATATATCCCACACCGTGGTCTCAAAGCAGTCCCTGAGAGCCTCTTCAGCCTCGTCAGTCCACCTCTTCACCATGCGGGACACAGCTGGTTGCCTGTTAACCAGGGGCTTGTAAACAGGCAGGAGATGAACCAGGTTGTGATCAGCTTTTCCCAGAGGGGGGAGGGGGGATGAGTTATATGCCTCCTTGGTGTTGGCATAAAATAAGTCCAGTGTTTTATTGTCTCTGGTGGCACATTTAACATACTGGGTGAATTTAGGCAGAGTGGAGGACAGAGCGGCATGGTTAAAGTCTCCAGATATCAGGATGAGGGCCTGAGGGCTCTGAGTCTGCAGCCTGTGAGCCGCGGTGCTGATGACGTCACAGGCTGCATCGGCGTTAGCGGAGGGAGGGATATACACAGCCACTACAATGGCGTGTGAAAATTCCCGCGGCAGATAGTACGGCCTCACACTAACAGCCAACAGCTCAATGTCTCGACAGCAGTGCTGCATTTTGATAGTGATGTGCCTGGAGTTACACCATCTATCGTTCACAAACACTGCCAGCCCCCCTCCTTTCCTCTTACCACTGCTCTCTGTCCGGTCTGCCCGTATGAGGGAGAATCCATCCAGCTGTACTGATGCGTCTGTGTGCTGCGCGCTGAGCCATGTCTCCGTAAACAACAGCATGCTGCACCGTCTGAACTCCTGCTGATACCGGGTCAGAGCCACCAGTTCGTCCATCTTATTTGGGAGAGATCGTACATTCCCCATGATGATGGACGGGAGAGTAGGTCGATAAGCTCTCCTGTTTTCCCGGCGTCTGTTCCCAGCACGGCATCCCCTTGTCCTCCTCCGTAACTCTTTGGGGATATCAGGTTGCTCCTCCGGCCGCACAGCTGTGTTACGCAGGGCCAACAGCTGATCCCTACTGTAAACAATGGGAGCCATCGCTGCTCACGGACCCACAGACACGAAGAGAAGTGCAAAAATGATGTTTGGAGTGGCGCCAGAAAAATTGTGCTTAGTGTCTCTGGTGAGCCGAGGTTTCATATGTCCACAAATGATAGATGAACAAAAGAAAGATAGAAACAAAGAAAAAAAAAGTTTGAAAAAACTCCGTGGAGTTCGCGGAGCTGCTGTAAAAGGCTGCCGTTCGTTCAGCGCCGGAAGTAAGACTGTCAAGTCAAGTCAACTCAACTCAACTCAACCCAACTTCACTGTATTTATAAGCAATTTAAAAACAGCCATAGCTGAAACAAAGTGCTGTTCACATATGGGCAAAACATGAAAACAAAGATAGTAAATCAGGTATAAACACTCAAGTTTTTAAACTACAGGACCTCAATTTTCTTACACTGGGGAACAATTTGTAAAATATTCTGCTGAGTTAGATTTTTATGCTCATTAAGTTTTTTTCTGGCGCATCAATTTTTTCTCTCCACAGCTTACCCTCCATATAAGCAAAATTCAATGGAGTCTGGAACCTGCATACATTACATTGACAACCTTAGCAAGGCTGACACTATTGGCCTATTAGCTAGACAAAACAACCTTAGAGATGATGATAACTGAACACACAGAGTGGTCTGTTAGAACTGACACACTCATCCATATGTACTGACCGTCACTTCTCCTTTATCCAGCTATATAAACTGTTCAACTTAAGCCATCACAGTCTCTTGAGTTTTCTTCTCCAAGTGGTCAAGCATCCTGAAAATACACCCAATACTTGAGACACACTTTATTGTCTCGTGAATCACTTTTACTGGTCCACACTGACTCACTCAGTGACTCAGTACAAAGCTCCCAGTGGCCCAGCCGCCCAGTCCCACTCACAACACACGTGAATCACAGATTAGCTCACAGCAAGCGGCATCTCTCGACTCACAGCACATACGAGTCACTGACTCAACCACTCCTTTCCCGAGAGCTTCGATTCACTCGCGAGCTCACAGGACATAAACGTAGCATTGTTCACAGGCGTCGCTCACTCACCTCCTCCCTCCTGGTTTTCAGCTGCAGCCACCTGAGCTTCTTTACAGCAGGGAAACCCTCCTGACCTGAGCTGAAGGTTTGCTGTTCTGCTCCCATAGTCTGAGGGAAAGAAATGGTGAAATTCAGTCTACACATTCTGAATGGCTTGCAAACATAATAAAAGGTAGACTGAAGAAAAATGTATTTTGTCAGTTCTTCTACTGTTTGTTTTGAAGATAAACTGTAACTCTAGTGTCTGGCTATCTACTTTGCTTCTGCAATTAATGATTATAAATTGAATAGAAAAAAAACTGTTACATGTTTTTCTGTTCCTTTTTTTAAACACTGTAATGTGTTAGAGGTGGGATGGTGAGATGTCAAAAGATATTAAGCTTGCAGCACATGAAGATTTCTAAGCGCTCTTTGGGTAAATGACTCAATAACTCAAAGGACTCAAATAAACAAAAAAACCCACAAAATACAGATATATTGTGGTGAGTGACTCATTCAAACTCGATTAACCTAAAAGAGTCAAAATTACCATTGCAACCTGAAAAGAAATAAAGCTCCAAGCAAACCCAGAGTCTATCCAGGTGAGACTAAGTGTCCTAGTGCACTAAAAATGACTTTATGTTTGAAGTGGATTGTAGTGATTATGACGGCTGGAAGACTCATGCAAACTGTTGTGATGACGTGACATATGTACTTTGTTTGAAACATGAATGGAGATCACATTTCCAAAAAAAAAGTGACCAAGTAATGTATTTATCAACAGTTGCATAGTGCTCTCGTTAGAGATGTGACAACATGCAACATTTGTAAGTTTGTACGGTAGTTTAATAGCCAGTTACATTTTGCTTACAGCCCAGTGCTCTGACACATGTTCAAACCATGTGAATCCCGGTTATGTCCTGCCATTGCTAATCTACCTAGCAGAGCAAACATAACCTGGCTCTTATTAGTAGTCTTATTGATAGCTTAACCTGTGTCAGAATCTAACTCATGTTTTAGCCTCTAGCTTGTATTTCAGCCCTTGGCCTGATTTTTCGCCTTTAGCTTGTGCTCTATCTTTCTCCTGTTTAGCTTTCTTCTGCTCTTCTGCCCTTTTATGTCAGACAGTCCAGCAACAGTTTTACCCTTTACCGCTAAATAAATCCCAGAAATAATTTTAAGCAGAGAAAAAAAACAAAACAAAACATAGATTTCGGTTCTCACTGCTTAACTTCATTAGTCACTGTGGAATTGTGATAGAGACTTTGATTTGCCATCAATTAATCCGGTCCAGTCTGAACCAATCAGGAGGCCAGCAGTTAGCATTTAGAAATAATGCATTTTGGTGCTGATAACCTCATTTTAAATTGGGGACCATGATCAGGCATATATCTAGATATGAGACTTTTTCAAGATCACTAAGAAAGTCTTCACAAACCCTTTGATTGTGGAATATAAATCTACATATATGTCTGTTATTGGTGAATATGACGATTACAACATCAAAAAAAGTCCCCCACCATTCTCTATTATGTCTTGGTTTCTGAGCCCGACCTTTAGAAAATTTCCTCTATTTTGTTTTGACTTTGTTTGCAACCATATGACACTGAAGCTGACATCTAATTAAAGCTTTACTCTGCAGTCAGAAAGAAAGCCTCCTCACTTTTTAAGCCTCCCTCAGCATTTTGTTGCCCCGTCTCTTAGTATACCATTATAAATGTTTAATTATTATCTGCAAGAGGAACAGACTACAGCTAAAGACAAAAACAAACACATCACATTAATGCCTCTCACCAGACAGCATAACCCAGTGTTAACCAGTCTGACAGCTCGTGTAAAGGCTGATTAAAAGATGTGGTGAGCTGTCACTGCAGTGATTTTACTCTGCTGCTTCTTTACAGTGGCAGATGTGTTCCACTGTGTTTTTTTCCCTCTTCCATTATCTCCATTCATACCCATTATCTCCGCCGAGCTCCACGTGTGTGTGCGAACAGGGCCAGAGCTCACCGCAAACAACTAGACTACATTAACGGGAACAAAACGCAGAGTGACACTTGATGCTGTGTTATTTATTTGCACTCTTATGAGAGCGCAGAGTGAGCAGCGTCGCTGCTCAGAAGAGATCCACACACATCCCACCACAGCAAACAAAGCCAAAAAGAGTAATACATTAACACAATCAACAATATGTTAAACAGTCAAACAAAACAATAACGGCAGAATGTCTCTGAGTAACACAGGCAAAGATTGCATCAAAGCATCAACAGTGAAGGATGATTTTGGAGCAGGTTTGAGTGTGTTGCATAAATTATCATGTGCATAAATTGTTACAATGTTGAACCTGAGTATCAGTTTGACAAATGCTCCAAGAAGCCATTTTCTCTTTTTTATGTTGCTACAGTAAAAGTTTGACTTGCACTTTGAAAGTACCACCTTTCATTTTGTTGGTTAAATAATATCTCTGAATGAGCACAACCTGCTGAAATGTTCATATCTGTCGACACCTGAAACAGTTGTCAACAACACCTCAGGCAAAATTAATTTATTACCCCCTCCCACGCCCTTTTCCCTCATTTACTTTTCAATCTGAGACGCTCATAATGAAGTCGTATCAATCATTCAAATGTGTCGACTCAGTTTACTCCCCTCGGGCTTGATATAAAACATTCTCCACAGTGATATTCAGTTGGCTTATCGAGTGGGAAAGGGAGGGGTCAGAGAAAATACAAAGTGAGCAGGCCGCCATCAAAAATGGAATTCATGAATATCAATATCATGGTTTTAACGCGGCTTTGAAGTGGCCTTTCAAAGAAAGATATTTGTCTCAGGCTTCTGTTATAATCTCAGTGACCCACAAAGCCCTCGCCCTCATCCGTCCTTTGCCGCTCCAACGTCACGCAGGAACAGTCATAAAAAAAAGAACATGCACAGCAATTAAATCTAAAGGGCCTCTCACAGAGCTTCACTCCCCTGTAATTACTGCAGCGTGTGCCCAGACTGCAACATTGTCCTCCTGTAGAGCTCTTTTTAAAGCATCTGTCCGCCTTTTTAAATTCCTTAAAAAAACAGGGTTCAGCTGAAATATGAATTACATTCTCAATTCATGTAAAGGTCACTGAAGGTCGTCTGTGCCAGCATGAATGAAAAACTGAATGCTGTCTCTGGATTTAAAAAGTAAAGCCGATCCAGATCTGCCAAACTGTTGAAGAGTTGGCTCAAACTGTTCAGAAGTATAAAACATTCAGTACATTTACATGCCACTTCAGAAATAGGACTATGAGCTTCGACAGCACAAGATCAGACTTTTAATCTGAGAACAAACAGAATATAACTCAATCGACATGCAGATTATGTGACTGCTACCCAACTGTGAATGGATCCAGCAGGGAAAAACAGGTCTTGGTTCACCTCAGTGTTCAGCGCGAGCAAATTTCAGCTGGAAGAGGACGTAGATGACCATGATGCATAAGGTCTCTTACACAGCAAACAAACACTATGGGACATACATAAAAACATGAGCTGCATCAATCCCATCTGAAACAACAACAAACACTCAAATTAGTTCCAACAACCCAGAGCTAAACAAAGTTGCCAACTTGACAAACTTGTTGCTATTTTCCAGTTGTAAGTTTTTAGTCCTCTCTAGTGATTGCATGAATCAATCTCACTCTCAGGCAGTGGGGGCTGTTGTGGGCCTATCTCCCGCTCCAAACCACTCACAGGCGGACAAGCCCTCCTCCCTCCCAGCTGCAGCCAGAGCAAGTGACTGCATGCAAATGAATTGCGGGTGCTAACCCACCACTGTAGCCTTGAGTGTCTCTTTTGGGTCACTTTTGCTGGTCCCACTCCCAGATAAAGAAGGAAGACATTCAATTCTGACAGAATAAAGTTCATTTGTAGTTTTAAACATGTAAAAAGTGCACTTTTTTGCCACTCCCTTGTTATTCCTCTCTCCTACAGCCTACACAACAATTACATGCAAATGGTTTAATATGAAAATTGGATGATGGCATTATTTAGCCACTTTTAGTACAGCTGACAGATACTTTTCTCACTCATGGGTTGGCAACAATGGAGCTAAAGCCTCTTACTCTTGTGGGGAGTTGGGATATGGGTTGTTCATCCTCAAAGTTCCTAAAGGGTCTACCTCTGTAGGAGTCCAGATTTTAAAAAAAAGTGATGATTTCGGGTCACTTCATGCCTTTACAGTTTTGGATGGTGACTCACCCTAATGGGGCTTTGAGTCCTTGATGAGTGGTTCTCACACTTTTTACACTGTGTACCACCTGTGAAAACATCGATCCCTCCAAGTATCACCATCATGACCAACCTGAATATACCGTGATGAATGTGTGGGCGAAGTGCATGAACCGAATGACATAGCAGACTGATATTAAGAAAAAAATAAAGACATGACAATTCTTATTCTAAATATGAATTTGATATGTTTTATGGATTTTATTTTTAGGTTTTGAAATATTTTGATAATATGTTTTCAAATTGATTTTATTGTCAAAAAATATTTATGACCTTCCTTCATGTACCACTAGTGGGAGATTGCGCATCACGATGGTGAGCGTACCACAGTTTGAGAATCAAGTTCAACTGGTGGTCTTCACTACGTTTACCGGACCCTTTGCCTTATCTGATGGCCAACATAGTGAAGTCATTTCAGAAAAAGATCTTTGTTCCACAGTTTGAGGCCTAACATCTTCAAATACTTCATACCAAACAAACCCAGAAAGTCTACAATTCTACAAATTCATTTAGCAGACGCTTTTTTCCAAAGCCACGTGCAACATAAGCAAGAAGTTAGACATGAAAGGAAAACGTTGGTGAGTGATACAAAGTGCTTCAAGTCAGTGCGAATGGCCACCAGTGTGATAAGGTGCTAGGGTTTTTTTCTTTTTAACAAAGGCATAGCTAGTTATTCAACAATAGGTGTAGGATTTACCATTATGCAATGAAAATCACTAACAACTAATAATAAGTATGGTCAGTGCTAAAAATTCACTAAGAGCTGAGGCTGAGACCTTCATAGTAACAATAACAATAATACATTTTATTTAAAAGTGCCCTTCAGGGTCACTTAACACAAAGTAAACAAAATATTAAAAATACCTTCTGATTCATTCTATCCCTGAGGAAAAAGAGGAGAGGGTCAGATTAAGTGCCACGGTGTTCCCTAAACAGTCAAGTTTTCAGACGATTCTTAAAAGTAGAAAAGGACTCCGCAGATTGTATGGAGTTGGGTCATTCAAAGTCTTGTGATTTAGAAAATTATATCCACCACTCTTCACGTTGTTATTGACATCATGCTTCATCAGTCACACGTCCTGTCCTGTTGTAAGTTTTCACCTCAGAGAAAAGCCTTTCTAACTCCAGCCCTCACTATCTGACATTATTGCCAATCATCCTTTCTCTGCACAGCCAGTATCTCAGGAGCTCTTGAACTCTATGTGTTGTTATTTACTGTTTTTCATCGGCTCTGATCTCAGCTCCGTCACCTAAACTTGGCATTGTGCCCGAACAGCAGCTTGTCATTTTGAGTTACATCCTCAAAATCACAGAACCCAACAAATTTTCCACTGTTTGCACAGGAAAAAAGCCTCTATGAGAAAACATATATCTATCAGCAGTTCATTTTCCAACTTGGAACACACTTTACAAACTAAACTTGTGTATCGCTTGCCAATCTCGGGGCTTGTGGGATGAATCTTGCCTGCCATGAAATTTTATTTTCTTGACACAATATCTGTTCAAGCTGTTTCTCTGAGCTCTCCAGAATGAATAAAAAGCTGGAAATCTCTGCTGAAGTCTGACTAATCAAAGAGGAGGGAGCCTGAGTGCTCAAAGCTGCTGAGTCTCATTTGCCGTTAGACCCTAAAGTTTGAGCGTGTGGCATTTTACAGCCATATGCAGCGGGTTATGCATATTCCATGGGCTTTTATGTTTCCCAGTGTGCTGCGCAGACAACTACACAGACATGCAACATGCATAATGCAAGATGTAATGAACAAAGAGTTTAAGATTAAGTGTGCCGGAAAGACATTCACAAAGAAAACTTTATCCAGATCCTGAAATGTGATCACCAGCATCTTCTTTAAACTTTAACACATTTATTCGCTGCTTACACGGGGAGCAAATCACAGTAATGGCTGCAAACATTTCATATCAGAGCTCACGCTTCCTTTTCTCTCCCCTTGCATGATGCTACAGCTCCCTCATGCACTGAAACTCCTTTAAGACACTCACATATGGGAACGAAAGCTCAAGATCACGAGATCAAGGTTTTTATATACGCTGCATGTTCAGCAGAGAAATACAAAACACCTACTGTGCTGGGGTTCAAGATAAATGAACTTGCTTTGGAGAGAAAGGTGTGAGGTGAAGCAAAGGGAGCAAACAGGTCAAGACTGCTCAAGTAGTTTGAGTGTGTGGCCTTTGTACAAGGGGTATAGAAGTTTACACAGCAGTTGCAGGTTCAACTACCATCGTTCCCTGAGTGACTGTGCCGTGACACCCCCCTCACCCCTGACCTTTCCCCCTACCACCTGTACAAGTCTTCAACTTTTTTTTGTTGTAATGGTTTATATTGCACATGTGCTCAAGTGCTTTTTTTTTCTAATCTCAAACTGTGCTCCAACCTCACAAAGGGCCTAGTCTAATATCTACTTTTTTCTCCCTCTTCCTTTCTCATGTCCTCTTTTCTTCTTGACTAACAAACAGGGTGCTGTGTATGCTGGCTGTCCGACAGTTCTTCAGTTCCTGTCCTTGTTATACGTCACTGTCTTTTTATGTTTCTTAAACGGGCTGAAACTGCAATTTTGTTGCTCTGAAATATGTGCGGTAACAAATGAAGCAACTTGTATTTTGTATCTTGACCTCTTGCTACATGTCTGCCATCAATGTATGTTTTTTAATGAATGACAAGACATTGACAAGGGTTGCATATCTGCTGCGACCTGGCGGAGCAGGGATGCAGCCAGACTGCAACAGTGCAAATTCAATATGAGTTGACACATTGACTTGAACAGAAACGCGTCTGATCCAGTGCTGTGACAGAGCACAGACTCATCTGGTGTATTTTGACTGCAAGATATCACACAAGAGAGTGAACAGTGGTGGGCAGCACTTAGTACACCCTTAATACCAACCCCTGATTGGCTTAAAGTAAAGATGAAATCTGATTTGATGGAACCTATAAACAAGAAAGACTAAAAATGACTACAACTCAGACTTATTCTAAAATAGTTCAAAAATGGACACTGCCTGTTTCCCCACTGTTGCTCTCCATAGCATTTCCTGTCTCTCTTCAGTCTTCTTATCAAAAACCAGTCAGGATGGGATGCAGAAGTTTCATTGAAACTCTGGTCGAGAAAGATATTTGTCATCACAGAGGGAAGAAAAATCTCAGCCCCGGATAGAGGATTCAGTCCCTCCAACAGTTCAAAGAAAGTTCATGTGAATGTGTAGGCCTTCTTTCTCTTGCTCTACAGGAGCTTTTCATTGTGCAGCTGCTGTTTTCTTCGAATCTGCAGTAACAGTCAAGTCCAGCTGACACGGCGTGAAGCGTTCTCATATCTCTCCTGTCACCTCGGTTGTCTTTCGCAGCAAAGCGTGCTCCACAAACAAACAGCTTTGTCATTTGTTTTCTTTGATCTCGTGGATTCACAACAAGTGAGAAGTTCCAAATGTGTCCTCGGCCCAGCAGTGACAACTTTCTCTGCTGTGTCACAAAAAGCAGGCATAAAAGAAAGCACAACTGAGGCTTGGTGCTTCAGGGCAGTTCAAAACAAAATAAATGAGCATCACTGAAAATGATGATGAGCCTATCAGTTCAAGTGTTGTAAAACCCAAATTAAAGTCATTTTAATGGTTAAATTCACCACCAGACCAGCAGGGGCCAGTAAGACAACAAGGTAGGCCACTGTAGGATGTCACCAAAGAAGAAGTAAACAGACGCATTGTTATGCACAACATCACAGTTGGCCTGTTAGCATGAAGGATATTCAGCCTTTGCTGGTTATGATTGTGATTTATTTCACTGCAAATGAAAAATAAAGCAGCAGAGTTGGCGGTGTTCTGGCGATGTTGATTTACGACTTTTAGTGGGATGCATCCCTCATGGAACAGCTTTAGACTGTCATTGAATACTTCCCTGGTGAGGATAGCTTTACTCAAATACAAACCTAAACGAGGATTCATGACACGTGCAGACCAGATAATTCTGTTCTCACCACCTTGTGCGTATATTAATGACTCCAAATAATTCTAAAATGACAGGCATGTACCTGCAGCCTGCAATCAGCATAATACCACGCCCCAATTCAACCTTTACTTCTTAAAAACATTTAGTCAATTTACAGTTTTTATCTTTGGATTCTATTAAAGGCATTTTCCTTTTGCTGAAATTAGTAATTGCATTAGGGCTGGGTAGTTGTTTGCAAATTAGATTACATCACAATATGGTCTGATGCAAAATTCTGAGAAGGACTTACAAGAAATTGTCAAAAAGCAGCAAAAAAATGGGTGAAAATGGTTGAAAATTGAGATGAAACTTAGAAAAGAGTCAGGAAGTAGCAAAAATATTGTCCTAAAGTGGCAAAATTAAAGAGTAAAAAGTTATTAAAATGGGCTATAAGCAGTCACAAGTTGCAAAAATGCTATCGACTGAACATGCAATAGAAGATATTTTTGAGGTGCCTCATGTTCCTATTTAAAAACAAATTTCTCATGTTAACCTAGATAGGTATTTTTTTCAAAGTTGTTTAGACTTAGTTCTTCTTATGTAATATGGTTCTTTTTTAATGAAAAGTGAGATATTGCTTGTGTTTGTTTAGCCACACACAAGAATAAAAAACCTAAAACAACTGCAACATAAATAGCAATTGCAATATAGGGAAAAATAATCATAATGAGATTATTTTTGGAAATTGTTCAGCCTTAGTTTAAATATGTCATGCATTTAGTTTAACAAGTATGTGTTTACATTTTCTGAGGAAGTTGGTCGTAATTGTTTGTGCATAAGTGTGAAATTTCTATTTTTGTTCTCAGTGGAAGAATAAATCTAAGTAGTAATGTACTGATGAATCAAAGATGTGTGCATACATCATTAGTACCCACAGTTTAAGCACATATTTGTAGGTTCGCGCTATAAGTGAATGAGGCCTAAAGTTCCTAAAAAAGGCTCTTGTTCCTGTTAAAAGTTCCTGGGGTCAAAGGTCACTTCAAGGACATTCAACATACAGGTTTGTTATTCTAACTCATGTAAATGCACATGAAAGAGTTAAAAGCTTCCTACGCTGATGCTCAAATGGATGTTTTGAATTTTCACCAGGTGCATCAAGGGTAATAAGCTCTACATTAGAAATGAACAAAAGATACTTGGGCCTCAAAGAAAAGGGAAAGCACTCAACTGTCCCTTCCTCGAGTTGCCTTTAATTCATCCTGACACTGTAACCCTTTGTCCAAGACATCACTGTCACCTTCTACAGGCTGTGTTTATAAGCGCTCTGGGTGTTGAAATGTTGAAATTACCTGCCCCTGCATTTCCCCACTTTGTTCAGACAGAGATGTACTGTACTTGCCGGTCGGTTGCGTCAGCTGTGCATGTTCTCATCGATGAACCTGACAGGCTGCACATCAG
>RPOG01007050.1:4469-20273 GCA_008086565.1 Thalassoma bifasciatum
CAGATTTCTAGCATTGAGACCAGTCAAAGTACATTCATAACCTACTTTAGACTGTTCTAAATTGGTTTAAATCCAGATTTCTGGCATTGAGACCAGTCAAAGTACATTCATAACCTACTTTGGACTGTGTAAAGTCAGTTTAAGGTCAGATTTCTATCATAAAGACCAGTCAAAGTGCATTCATTACCTACTTTAGACTGTTTAAAATTGGTTTAAACTCAGATCTCTAGCATTGAGACCAGTCAAAGTGCATTCATAACCTATCTTAGAAAATGTTTAAAATTGGATCAAGCACAGATTTCTAGCATTGAGACCAGTCAAAGTACATTCATAACCTACTTTAGACTGTTTTGAATAGGTTTAAACTCAGATTTCTAGCATTGAGACCAGTCAAAGTACATTCATAACCTACTTCAGACTGTTTGAAGTCAGTTCTTAATCAGATTTCTAGCATTGAGACCAGTCAAAGTACATTCAAAACCCACTTTGGACTGTGTAAAGTCAGTTTAAACTCAGATTTCTAGCATTAAGACCAGTCAAAGTACATTCATAAACTACTTTAGACTGTAAATAATAGGTTTAAACCCAGATTTCTAGCATCGATACCAGTCAAAGTACATTCAAAACCTACTTTAGACTGTTTTAAATTGGTGTAATCTCAGATTTCTGGCATTGAGACCAGTCAAAGTACATTCATAACCTACTTTAGACTGTTTAAAATAGGTTTAAACTCAGATTTCTAGCATTGAGACCGGTCAAAGTACATTCATAACCTACTTTGGACTTTTTGAAGTCAGTTTTTAATCAGATTTCTAGCATTGAGACCAGTCAAAGTACATTCATAACCTACTTAAGACTGTAATTAATTGGTTTAAACTCAGATGTCTAGCATTGAGACCAGTCAAAGTACATTCATAACCTACTTTAGACTGTTTAAAGTCAGTTTAAACCCAGATTTCTAGCATTGAGACCACTCAACGTACATTCATAACCTACTTTAGACTGTTTAAAATTGGTTTAAACCCCTATTTCTAGCATTGAGACCAGTCAAAGTACATTCATAACCTACTTTAGACTGTTCTAAATTGGTTTAAATCCAGATTTCTGGCATTGAGACCAGTCAAAGTACATTCATAACCTACTTTGGACTGTGTAAAGTCAGTTTAAGGTCAGATTAGATAGTATTTCTGGTCAGTTTCACGTAAGTAATGGATGAAATCTGACAAAAAAATTGGTTTAAACTCAGATCTCTAGCATTGAGACCAGTCAAAGTGCATTCATAACCTATCTTAGAAAATGTTTAAAATTGGATCAAGCACAGATTTCTAGCATTGAGACCAGTCAAAGTACATTCATAACCTACTTTAGACTGTTTAAAATAGGTTTAAACTCAGATTTCTAGCATTGAGACCAGTCAAAGTACATTCATAACTTACTTTAGACTGTTTTAAAGTCAGTTTTTACCCAGATTTCTAGCATTGAGACCAGTCAAAGTACATTCATAAACTAATTTAGACTGTTTTAAATAGGTTTAAACTCAGATTTCTAGCATTGAGACAGGTCAAAGTACATTCAAAACCTACTTTAGACTGTTTNGACTTTTTGAAGTCAGTTTTTAATCAGATTTCTAGCATTGAGACCAGTCAAAGTACATTCATAACCTACTTAAGACTGTAATTAATTGGTTTAAACTCAGATGTCTAGCATTGAGACCAGTCAAAGTACATTCATAACCTACTTTAGACTGTTCTAAATTGGTTTAAATCCAGATTTCTGGCATTGAGACCAGTCAAAGTACATTCATAACCTACTTTGGACTGTGTAAAGTCAGTTTAAGGTCAGATTTCTATCATAAAGACCAGTCAAAGTGCATTCATTACCTACTTTAGACTGTTTAAAATTGGTTTAAACTCAGATCTCTAGCATTGAGACCAGTCAAAGTGCATTCATAACCTATCTTAGAAAATGTTTAAAATTGGATCAAGCACAGATTTCTAGCATTGAGACCAGTCAAAGTACATTCATAACCTACTTTAGACTGTTTAAAATAGGTTTAAACTCAGATTTCTAGCATTGAGACCAGTCAAAGTACATTCATAACTTACTTTAGACTGTTTTAAAGTCAGTTTTTACCCAGATTTCTAGCATTGAGACCAGTCAAAGTACATTCATAAACTACTTTAGACTGTTTTAAATAGGTTTAAACTCAGATTTCTAGCATTGAGACAGGTCAAAGTACATTCAAAACCTACTTTAGACTGTTTTAAATAGGTTTAAACTCAGATTTCTAGCATTGAGACCAGTCAAAGTACAATCATAACCTACTTCAGACTGTTTAAAATTGGTTTAAACTCAGATCTCTGGCATTGAGACCAGTCAAAATACATTCATAACCTACTTCAGACTGTTTATAAATAGGTTTAAACCCAGATTTCTTGCATTAAGACCAGTCAAAGTACATTCATAACCTACTTTAGACTGTTATTTCATTAAAATTTGGGTCTAAAGATCGTAACTCTGGTCAGTTTCATGTAAGTAGTGGATGATATCTGACAAATTTCAGTCAAATTTAGGTCTAAAGAGCGTAACTCTGAGGTCAAAGTACATTCATAACCTACTTTAGACTGTTTTAAATAGGTTTAAACTCAGATTTGTAGCATTGAGACCAGTCAAAGTACATTCATAACCTACTTTAGACTGTTTTGAATAGGTTTAAACTCAGATTTCTAGCATAAAGACCAGTCAAAGTACATTCATAACCTACTTCAGACTTTTTAAAGTCAGTTTAAATCCAGATTTCTCGCATTGAGACAGGTCAAAGTACATTCATAACCTACTTTAGACTGTTTTAAATAGGTTTAAACTCAGATTTGTAGCATTGAGACCAGTCAAAGTACATTCATAACCTACTTTAGACTGTTTTGAATAGGTTTAAACTCAGATTTCTAGCATAAAGACCAGTCAAAGTACATTCATAACCTACTTCAGACTTTTTGAAGTCAATTTTTAATCAGATTTCTAGCATTGAGACCAGTCAAAGTACATTCAAAACCCACTTTGGACTGTGTAAAGTCAGTTTAAACTCAGATTTCTAGCATTAAGACCAGTCAAAGTACATTCATAACCTACTTCAGACTTTTTGAAGTCAGTTTTTAATCAGATTTCTAGCATTGAGACCAGTCAAAGTACATTCAAAACCCACTTTGGACTGTGTAAAGTCAGTTTAAACTCAGATTTCTAGCATTAAGACCAGTCAAAGAACATTCATAAACTACTTTAGACTGTAAATGATAGGTTTTAACCCAGATTTCTAGCATCGATACCAGTCAAAGTACATTCAAAANACTTCAGACTGTTTGAAGTCAGTTCTTAATCAGATTTCTAGCATTGAGACCAGTCAAAGTACATTCAAAACCCACTTTGGACTGTGTAAAGTCAGTTTAAACTCAGATTTCTAGCATTAAGACCAGTCAAAGTACATTCATAACCTACTTCAGACTTTTTGAAGTCAGTTTTTAATCAGATTTCTAGCATTGAGACCAGTCAAAGTACATTCAAAACCCACTTTGGACTGTGTAAAGTCAGTTTAAACTCAGATTTCTAGCATTAAGACCAGTCAAAGAACATTCATAAACTACTTTAGACTGTAAATGATAGGTTTTAACCCAGATTTCTAGCATCGATACCAGTCAAAGTACATTCAAAACCTACTTTAGACTGTTTTAAATTGGTGTAATCTCAGATTTCTGGCAATGAGACCAGTCAAAGTACATTCATAACCTACTTTAGACTGTTTAAAATAGGTTTAAACTCAGATTTCTAGTATTGAGACCAGTCAAAGTACATTCATAAACTACTTTAGACTGTTTTAAATAGGTTTAAACTCAGATTTCTAGCATTGAGACAGGTCAAAGTACATTCAAAACCTACTTTAGACTGTTTTAAATAGGTTTAAACTCAGATTTCTAGCATTGAGACCAGTCAAAGTACATTCATAACCTACTTTGGACTTTTTGAAGTCAGTTTTTAATCAGATTTCTAGCATTGAGACCAGTCAAAGTACATTCATAACCTACTTAAGACTGTAATTAATTGGTTTAAACTCAGATGTCTAGCATTGAGACCAGTCAAAGTACATTCATAACCTACTTTAGACTGTTTAAAATTGGTTTAAACCAAGATTTCTTGCATTAAGACCAGTCAAAGCACATTCATAACCTACTTTAGACTGTTTAAAATTGGTTTAAACCAAGATTTCTTGCATTAAGACCAGTCAAAGCACATTCATAACCTACTTTAGACTGTTTGAAGTCAGTTTTTGTTCAGATTTCTAGCATTGAGACCAGTCAAAGTACATTCATAAACTACTTTAGACTGTTTTGAATAGGTTTAAACCAAGATTTCTTGCATTAAGACCAGTCAAAGCACATTCATAACCTACTTTAGACTGTTTGACGTCAGTTTTTGTTCAGATTTCTAGCATTGAGACCAGTCAAAGTACAATCATAACCCACTTTGGACTGTGAAAAGTCAGTTTAAACTCAGATTTCTAGCATTAAGACCAGTCAAAGTACATTCATAACCCACTTTGGACCGTGTAAAGTCAGTTTAAACCCAGATTTCTAGCATTAAGACCAGTCAAAGTACATTCATAACCTACTTTAAACTATTTAAAGTCAGTTTAAATCCAGATTTCTGGCATTGAGACCAGTCAAAGTACATTCAAAACCTACTTTAGACAGTGAAAAATAGGTTTAAACCCCTATTTCTAGCATTGAGATCAGACAAAGTACATTCATAACCTACTTTAGACTGTTTAAAGTCAGTTTAAATCCAGATTTCTAGCACTGAGACCAGTCAAAGTACATTCATAACCTACTTTGGACTGTTTAAAGTCAGTTTAAACCCAGATTTCTAGCATTAAGACCAGTCAAAGTACTTCCATAACCTATTCTAGACTGTTTAAAATTGGTTTAAACTCAGATCTCTGGCATTGAGACCAGTCAAAATACATTCAAAACCTACTTCAGACTGTTTACATATAGGTTTAATCCCAGATTTCTTGAATTAAGACCAGTCAAAGTACACTCATCACCTTCTTTAGACTGTTTAAAGTCAGTTTAAATCCAGATTTCTAGCACTGAGACCAGTCAAAGTACATTCATAACCTACTTTGGACTGTTTAAAGTCAGTTTAAACCCAGATTTCTAGCATTAAGACCAGTCAAAGTACATTCATAACCTATTCTAGACTGTTTAAAATTGGTTTAAACTCAGATCTCTGGCATTGAGACCAGTCAAAATACATTCAAAACCTACTTCAGACTGTTTAAAAATAGGTTTAAACCCAGATTTCTTGCATTAAGACCAGTCAAAGTACACTCATCACCTTCTTTAGTNCAGATTTCTAGCATTGAGACCAGTCAAAGTACATTCAAAACCTACTTTAGACTGTTTAAAGTCAGTTTAAACCCAGATTTCTAGCATTAAGACCAGTCAAAGTACATTCATAACCTATTCTAGACTGTTTAAAATTGGTTTAAACTCAGATCTCTGGCATTGAGACCAGTCAAAATACATTCAAAACCTACTTCAGACTGTTTAAAAATAGGTTTAAACCCAGATTTCTTGCATTAAGACCAGTCAAAGTACACTCATCACCTTCTTTAGTCTGTTTAAAGTCAGTTTAAACCCAGATTTCTAGCATTGAGACCAGTCAAAGTACATTCTTCACCTACTATAGACTGTTTAAAATTGGTTTAAACTCAGATTTGTAGCATTGAGACCAGTCAAAGTACATTCAAAACCTACTTTAGACTGTTTTGAATAGGTTTAATGTCAGATTTCTAGCATAAAGTACAGTCAAAGTACATTCATAACCTACTTCAGACTGTTTTAAATAGGTTTAAACCCAGATTTCTAGCATTGAGACCAGTCAAAGTACATTCATAACCTACTTTAGACTGTTTAAAGTTGGTTTAAACTCAGATTTCTAGCATTGAGACGGGTCAAAGTACATTCAAAACCTAATTTAGACTGTTTAAAAATAGGTTTAAACCCAGATTTCTTGCATTAAGACCAGTCAAAGTACACTCATCACCTTCTTTAGACTGTTTAAAATTGGTTTAAACTCAGATTTCTAGCATTGAGACGGGTCAAAGTACATTCAAAACCTACTTTAGACTGTTTAAAAATAGGTTTAAACCCAGATTTCTTGCATTAAGACCAGTCAAAGTACATTCATAACCTACTTTAGACCGTTTTGAATAGGTTTAAAGTCAGATTTCTAGCATAAAGTACAGTCAAAGTACATTCATAACCTACTTCAGACTGTTTTAAATAGGTTTAAACCCAGATTTCTAGCATTGAGACCAGTCAAAGTACATTCATAACCTACTTTAGACTGTTTAAAATTGGTTTAAACTCAGATCTCTGGCATTGAGACCAGTCAATATACATTCAAAACCTACTTCAGACTGTTTAAAAATAGGTTTAAACCCAGATTTCTTGCATTAAGACCAGTCAAAGTACACTCATCACCTTCTTTAGTCTGTTTAAAGTCAGTTTAAACCCAGATTTCTTGCATTAAGACCAGTCAAAGTACACTCATCACCTTCTTTAGTCTGTTTAAAGTCAGTTTAAACCCAGATTCCTAGCATTGAGACCAGTCAAAGTACATTCTTCACCTACTATAGACTGTTTAAAATTGGTTTAAACTCAGATTTGTAGCATTGAGACAGGTCAAAGTACATTCATAACCCACTTTGGACTGTGTAAAGTCAGTTTAAACCAAGATTTCTAGCATAAAGTACAGTCAAAGTACATTCATAACCTACTTTAGACTGTAAATAATTGGTTTAAACTCAGATTTCTAGCACTGAGACCAGTCAAAGTACATTCAAAACCTACTTTAGACAGTGAAAAATAGGTTTAATCCCCTATTTCTAGCATTGAGATCAGACAAAGTACATTCATAACCTACTTTAGACTTTTTAAAATCAGTTTAAATCCAGATTTCTAGCATTAAGACCAGTCAAAGTACATTCCTAACCTACTTTGGACTGTTTAAAGTCAGTTTAAACCCAGATTTCTAGCATTAAGACCAGTCAAAGTACATTCATAACCTATTCTAGACTGTTTAAAATTGATTTAAACTCAGATCTCTGGCATTGATACCAGTCAAAATACATTCAAAACCTACTTCAGACTGTTTAAAAATAGTTTTAACCCCAGATTTCTTGCATTAAGACCAGTCAAAGTACACTCATCACCTTCTTTAGACTGTTTAAAGTCAGTTTAAACCCAGATTTCTAGCATTGAGACCAGTCAAAGTACATTCTTCACCTACTATAGACTGTTTAAAATTGGTTTAAACTCAGATTTGTAGCATTGAGACAGGTCAAAGTACATTCAAAACCTACTTTAGACTGTTTTTAATAGGTTTAAACTCAGATTTCTAGCATTGAGACCAGTCAAAGTACATTCATAACCTACTTTAGACTGTTTTGAATAGCTTTAAAGTCAGATTTCTAGCATAAAGTACAGTCAAAGTACATTCATAACCTACTTCAGACTGTTTTAAATAGGTTTAAACCCAGATTTCTAGCATTGAGACCAGTCAAAGTACATTCATAACCTACTTTAGACTGTTTAAAATTGGTTTAAACTCAGATTTCTAGCATTGAGACGGGTCAAAGTACATTCAAAACCTACTTTAGACTGTTTTGAATAGGTTTAAAGTAAGATTTCTAGCATAAAGACCAGTAAAGTACATTCATAACCTACTTCAGACTTTTTGAAGTCAGTTTTTAATCAGATTTCTAGCATTGAGACCAGTCAAAGTACAATCATTACCCACTTTGGACTGTGTAAAGTCAGTTTAAACCCAGATTTCTAGCATGAAGACCAGTCAAAGTACATTCATAACCTACTTTAGACTGTAAATAATTGGTTTAAACTCAGATTTCTAGCACTGAGACCAGTCAAAGTACATTCAAAACCTACTCTAGACTGTTTTGAATAGGTTTAAAGTAAGATTTCTAGCATAAAGACCAGTCAAAGTACATTCATAACCTACTTCAGACTGTTTGAAGTCAGTTTTTGTTCAGATTTCTAGCATTGAGACCAGTCAAAGCACATTCATAACCCACTTTGGACTGTGTAAAGTCAGTTTACACTCAGATTTCTAGCATTGAGACCAGTCAAAGTGCATTCAAAACGTATCTTAGAAAATGTTTAAAATTGGATCCAGCACAGATTTCTAGCATTGAGACCAGTCAAAGTACATTCATAACCTACTTTGGACTGTTTAAAGTCAGTTTAAACCCAGATTTCTAGCATTAAGACCAGTCAAAGTACATTCATAACCTATTCTAGACTGTTTAAAATTGGTTTAAACTCAGATCTCTGGCATTGAGACCAGTCAAAATACATTCAAAACCTACTTCAGACTGTTTAAAAATAGGTTTAAACCCAGATTTCTTGCATTAAGACCANTCACCTACTATAGACTGTTTAAAATTGGTTTAAACTCAGATTTGTAGCATTGAGACAGGTCAAAGTACATTCAAAACCTACTTTAGACTTTTTTAATAGGTTTAAACTCAGATTTCTAGCATTGAGACCAGTCAAAGTACATTCATTACCTACTTTACACTGTTTTGAATAGGTTTAAAGTCAGATTTCTAGCATAAAGTACAGTCAAAGTACATTCATAACCTACTTTAGACTGTTTTGAATAGGTATAAAGTCAGATTTCTAGCATAAAGTACAGTCAAAGTACATTCATTACCTACTTCAGACTGTTTTAAATAGGTTTAAACCCAGATTTCTAGCATTGAGACAGGTCAAAGTACATTCAAAACCCACTTTGGACTGTGTAAAGTCAGTTTAAACTCAGATTTCTTCGTAATTCTGGTCAGTTTCATGTAAGTATTGGATGAAATCTGACAAACTTCAGTCAAAAACAAGTCTAAAGATCGTAACTCTGGTCAGTTTCATGTTAGTATTGGGTGAAACCTGACACATTTCAGTCAAATTTGAGTCTAAAGATCGTAATTCTGGTCAGTTTCATGTAAGTATTGGGTGAAACCTGACACATTTCACAGTTTAAACCCAGATTTCTAGCATTAAGACCAGTCAAAGTACAATCATAACCTACTTTAGACTGTAAATAATTGGTTTAAACTCAGATTTCTAGCACTGCGACCAGTCAAAGTACATTCAAAACCTACTTTAGACTGTTTTGAATAGGTTTAAAGTAAGATTTCTAGCATAAAGACCAGTCAAAGTACATTCATAACCTACTTCAGACTGTTTGAAGTCAGTTTTTGTTCAGATTTCTAGCATTGAGACCAGTCAAAGCACATTCATAACCCACTTTGGACTGTGTAAAGTCAGTTTACACTCAGATTTCTAGCATTGAGACCAGTCAAAGTGCATTCAAAACGTATCTTAGAAAATGTTTAAAATTGGATCAAGCACAGATTTCTAGCATTGAGACCAGTCAAAGTACATTCATAACCTACTTTGGACTGTTTAAAGTCAGTTTAAACCCAGATTTCTAGCATTAAGACCAGTCAAAGTACATTCATAACCTATTCTAGACTGTTTAAAATTGGTTTAAACTCAGATCTCTGGCATTGAGACCAGTCAAAATACATTCAAAACCTACTTCAGACTGTTTAAAAATAGGTTTAAACCCAGATTTCTTGCATTAAGACCAGTCAAAGTAATTTCATCACCTTCTTTAGACTGTTTAAAGTCAGTTTAAACCCAGATTTCTAGCATTGAGACCAGTCAAAGTACATTCATCACCTACTATAGACTGTTTAAAATTGGTTTAAACTNAGCACAGATTTCTAGCATTGAGACCAGTCAAAGTACATTCATAACCTACTTTGGACTGTTTAAAGTCAGTTTAAACCCAGATTTCTAGCATTAAGACCAGTCAAAGTACATTCATAACCTATTCTAGACTGTTTAAAATTGGTTTAAACTCAGATCTCTGGCATTGAGACCAGTCAAAATACATTCAAAACCTACTTCAGACTGTTTAAAAATAGGTTTAAACCCAGATTTCTTGCATTAAGACCATTCAAAGTACATTCATCACCTTCTTTAGACTGTTTAAAGTCAGTTTAAACCCAGATTTCTAGCATTGAGACCAGTCAAAGTACATTCATCACCTACTATAGACTGTTTAAAATTGGTTTAAACTGAGATTTGTAGCATTGAGACAGGTCAAAGTACATTCAAAACCTACTTTAGACTGTTTTTAATAGGTTTAAACTCAGATTTCTAGCATTGAGACCAGTCAAAGTACATTCATTACCTACTTTACACTGTTTTGAATAGGTTTAAAGTCAGATTTCTAGCATAAAGTACAGTCAAAGTACATTCATAACCTACTTTAGACTGTTTTGAATAGGTTTAAAGTCAGATTTCTTGCATAAAGTACAGTCAAAGTACATTCATTACCTACTTCAGACTGTTTTAAAAAGGTTTAAACCCAGATTTCTAGCATTGAGACAGGTCAAAGTACATTCAAAACCTACTTTAGACTGTTTTGAATAGGTTTAAAGTAAGATTTCTAGCATAAAGACCAGTCAAAGTACATTCATAACCTACTTCAGACTGTTTGAAGTCAATTTTTGTTTAGATTTCTAGCATTGAGACCAGTCAAAGCACATTCATGACCCACTTTGGACTGTGAAAAATAGGTTTAAACCCAGATTTCCAGCATTAAGACTGGTCAAAGTGCATTCATAACCTATTTTAGAAAATGTTTAAAATTGGATAAAGCACAGATTTCTAGCATTGAGACCAGTCAAAGTACATTCATAACCTACTTTAGACTGTTTTAAATAGGTTTAAACTCAGATTTCTAGCATTGAGACCAGTCAAAGTACATTCATAACCTACTTTAGACTGTTTTAAATAGGTTTAAACTCAGATTTCTAGCATTGAGACCAGTCAAAGTGCATTCATAACCTACTTTGGACTTTTTGAAGTCAGTTTTTAATCAGATTTCTAGCATTGAGACCAGTCAAAGTACATTCATAACCTACTTTAGACTGTTTTGAATAGGTTTAAAGTAAGATTTCTAGCATAAAGACCAGTCAAAGTACATTCATAACCTACTTCAGACTGTTTGAAGTCAGTTTTTGTTCAGATTTCTAGCATTGAGACCAGTCAAAGCACATTCATAACCTACTTAAGACTGTTTTAAAATAGGTTTAAACTCAGATTTGTAGCATTGAGACAGGTCAAAGTACATTCAAAACCTACTTTAGACTTTTTTAATAGGTTTAAACTCAGATTTCTAGCATTGAGACCAGTCAAAGTACATTCATTACCTACTTTACACTGTTTTGAATAGGTTTAAAGTCAGATTTCTAGCATAAAGTACAGTCAAAGTACATTCATAACCTACTTTAGACTGTTTTGAATAGGTATAAAGTCAGATTTCTAGCATAAAGTACAGTCAAAGTACATTCATTACCTACTTCAGACTGTTTTAAATAGGTTTAAACCCAGATTTCTAGCATTGAGACAGGTCAAAGTACATTCAAAACCCACTTTGGACTGTGTAAAGTCAGTTTAAACTCAGATTTCTAGCATTAAGACCAGTCAAAGTACATTCATAACCTACTTTAGACTGTTTGAAGTCAGTTTTTGTTCAGATTTCTAGCATTGAGACCAGTCAAAGNTAAAGTCAGTTTAAACCCAGATTTCTAGCATTAAGACCAGTCAAAGTACATTCATAACCTATTCTAGACTGTTTAAAATTGGTTTAAACTCAGATCTCTGGCATTGAGACCAGTCAAAATACATTCAAAACCTACTTCAGACTGTTTAAAAATAGGTTTAAACCCAGATTTCTTGCATTAAGACCATTCAAAGTACATTCATCACCTACTTTAGACTGTGAAAAATAGGTTTAAACTCAGATTTCTAGCATTGAGACAGGTCAAAGTACATTCAAAACCTACTTTAGACTGTTTAAAATAGGTTTAAACTCAGATTTCTAGCATTGAGACCAGTCAAAGTACATTCATAACATACTTTACACTGTTTTAAATAGGTTTAAACTCAGATTTCTAGCATAAAGACCAGTCAAAGTACATTCATCACCTACTTAAGACTGTAATTAATTGGTTTAAACTCAGATTTCTAGCATTGAGACCAGTCAAAGTACATTCATAACCTACTTTAGACTGTGAAAAATAGGTTTATTGAGTCTAAAGATCGTAACTCTGTCCAGTTTCATGTAAGTTTTGGATGAAATCTGACAAATTTTATCCAAATTTGAGTCTAAAGATCGTAACTCTGGTCAGTTTCATGTAAGTATTGTATGAAATGTGACAAAATTTATCCAAATTTGAGTCTAAAGATCGTATTTCTCCAGTCAAAGTACATTCATCACCTACTTCAGACTTTTTGAAGTCAGTTTTTAATCAGATTTCTAGCATTGAGACCAGTCAAAGTACATTCAAAACCCACTTTGGACTGTGTAAAGTCAGTTTAAACTCAGATTTCTAGCATTAAGACCAGTCAAAGTGCATTCATAACCTACTTTAGACTGTTTGAAGTCAGTTTTTGTTCAGATTTCTAGCATTGAGACCAGTCAAAGTACAATCATAACCCACTTTGGACTGTGTAAAGTCAGTTTAAACTCAGATTTCTAGCATTAAGAACAGTCAAAGTACATTCATAACCCACTTTGGACTGTGTAAAGTCAGTTTAAACCCAGATTTCTAGCATTAAGACCAGTCAAAGTACATTCATAACCTACTTTAGACTGTAAATATTTGGTTTAAACTCAGATTTCTAGCACTGAGACCAGTCAAAGTACATTCAAAACCTACTTTAGACTGTGAAAAATAGGTTTAAACCCCTATTTCTAGCATTGAGATCAGACAAAGTACATTCATAACCTACTTTAGACTGTTTAAAGTCAGTTTAAACCCAGATTTCTAGCACTGAGACCAGTCAAAGTACATTTATAACCTACTTTGGACTGTTTAAAGTCAGTTTAAACCCAGATTTCTAGCATTAAGACCAGTCAAAGTACATTCATAACCTATTCTAGACTGTTTAAAATTGGTTTAAACTCAGATCTCTGGCATTGAGACCAGTCAAAATACATTCAAAACCTACTTCAGACTGTTTAAAAAAAGGTTTAAACTCAGATTTCTTGCATTAAGACCAGTCAAAGTACACTCATCACCTTCTTTAGACTGTTTAAAGTCAGTTTAAACCCAGATTTCTAGCATTGAGACCAGTCAAAGTACATTCNTGAGACCAGTCAAAGTACATTCATAACCTACTTTGGACTGTTTAAAGTCAGTTTAAACCCAGATTTCTAGCATTAAGACCAGTCAAAGTACATTCATAACCTATTCTAGACTGTTTAAAATTGGTTTAAACTCAGATCTCTGGCATTGAGACCAGTCAAAATACATTCAAAACCTACTTCAGACTGTTTAAAAATAGGTTTAAACCCAGATTTCTTGCATTAAGACCAGTCAAAGTACATTCATCACCTTCTTTAGACTGTTTAAAGTCAGTTTAAACCCAGATTTCTAGCATTGAGACCAGTCAAAGTACATTCATCACCTACTATAGACTGTTTAAAATTGGTTTAAACTCAGATTTGTAGCATTGAGACAGGTCAAAGTACATTCAAAACCTACTTTAGACTGTTTTTAATAGGTTTAAACTCAGATTTCTAGCATTGAGACCAGTCAAAGTACATACAAAACCTACTTTAGACTGTTTTGAATAGGTTTAAAGTCAGATTTCTAGCATAAAGTACAGTCAAAGTACATTCATAACCTACTTTAGACTGTTTTGAATAGGTTTAAAGTCAGATTTCTAGCATAAAGTACAGTCAAAGTACATTCATTACCTACTTCAGACTGTTTTAAATAGGTTTAAACCCAGATTTCTAGCATTGAGACAGGTCAAAGTACATTCAAAACCTACTTTAGACTGTTTTGAATAGGTTTAAAGTAAGATTTCTAGCATAAAGACCAGTCAAAGTACATTCATAACCTACTTCAGACTGTTTGAAGTCAATTTTTGTTCAGATTTCTAGCATTGAGACCAGTCAAAGCACATTCATGACCCACTTTGGACTGTGAAAAATAGGTTTAAACCCAGATTTCTAGCATTAAGACTGGTCAAAGTGCATTCATAACCTATTTTAGAAAATGTTTAAAATTGGATAAAGCACAGATTTCTAGCATAAAGACCAGTCAAAGTACATTCATAACCTACTTTAGACTGTTTTAAATAGGTTTAAACTCAGATTTCTAGCATTGAGACCAGTCAAAGTACATTCATAACCTACTTTAGACTGTTTTAAATAGGTTTAAACTCAGATTTCTAGCATTGAGACCAGTCAAAGTGCATTCATAACCTACTTTGGACTGTGTAAAGTCAGTTTTTGCCCAGATTTCTAGCATTGAGACCAGTCAAAGTACATTCATTACCTACTTTAGACTGTTTTAAATAGGTTTAAACTCAGATTTCTAGCATTGAGACCAGTCAAAGTACATTCATAACCTACTTTAGACTGTTTTGAATAGGTTTAAAGTCATATTTCTAGCATAAAGTACAGTCAAAGTACATTCATAACCTACTTCAGACTTTTTTAAATAGGTTTAAACCCAGATTTCTAGCATTGAGACCAGTCAAGTACATTCATAACCTACTTTAGACTGTTTAAAATTGGTTTAAACTCAGATTTCTAGCATTGAGACAGGTCAAAGTACATTCATCACCTACTTTAGACTGTTTTGAATAGGTTTAAAGTAAGATTTCTAGCATAAAGACCAGTCAAAGTACATTCATAACCTACTTTGGACTTTTTGAAGTCAGTTTTTAATCAGATTTCTAGCATTGAGACCAGTCAAAGTACATTCATAACCAACCTAAGACTGTAATTAATTGGTTTAAACTCAGATGTCTAGCATTGAGACCAGTCAAAGTACATTCATAACCTACTTTAGACTGTTTGAAGTCAGTTTTTGTTCAGATTTCTAGCATTGAGACCAGTCAAAATACATTCATAACCTACTTTAGACTGTTTTGAATAGGTTTAAAGTAAGATTTCTAGCATAAAGACCAGTCAAAATACATTCATAACCTACTTTAGACTGTTTTAAATTGGTTTAAACTCAGATTTCCAGCATAAAGACCAGTCAAAGTACATTCATAACCTACTTCAGACTTTTTGAAGTCAGTTTTTAATCAGATTTCTAGCATTGAGACCAGTCAAAGTACATTCATAACCTAATTTAGACTGTTTTGAATAGGTTTAAAATCAGATTTCTAGCATAAAGTACAGTCAAAGCACATTCATAACCTACTTTAGACTGTTTGAAGTCAGTTTTTGTTCAGATTTCTAGCATTGAGACCAGTCAAAGTACAATCATAACCCACTTTGGACTGTGTAAAGTCAGTTTAAACTCAGATTTCTAGCATTAAGACCAGTCAAAGTACATTCATAACCCACTTTGGACTGTGTAAAGTCAGTTTAAACCCAGATTTCTAGCATTAAGACCAGTCAAAGTACATTCAAAACCTACTTTAGACTGTAAATAATTGGTTTAAACTCAGATTTCTAGCACTGAGACCAGTCAAAGTACATTCAAAACCTACTTTAGACTGTGAAAAATAGGTTTAAACCCCTATTTCTAGCATTGAGATCAGACAAAGTACATTCATAACCTACTTTAGACTGTTTAAAGTCAGTTTAAACCCAGATTTCTAGCACTGAGACCAGTCAAAGTACATT
>RPOG01007052.1:9556-20261 GCA_008086565.1 Thalassoma bifasciatum
CACCTGATCAGAAACACCTGAACTATGACCCACCTGATCAGAAACACCTGACTATGACCCACCTGATCAGAAACACCTGATCAGAAACACCTGATCAGAAACACCTGATCAGAAACACCTGATCAGAAACACCTGACTATGACCCACCTGATCAGAAACACCTGATCAGAAACACCTGATCAGAAACACCTGGACTATGACCCACCTGTTGTCAGTTGGAGCTGAAGTTGGTCTGCAGCAGGAAAGTGGGTCAGAGTTTGACCCTGAAGTTTAAAGGACAGAGAGACAGAAAAACAGCTTTTATCATTAACATCATTAACACATGGTTGGAGTCAGAATAATCAATAACTATCATTGGATCAAACAGAGGTCAGCAGAACAAACGAACCCTCAGAGAAAAACAACAAACTACAACAATACACAGAGAGGGGAGAGACAGTGAAATATGTTTAAATATCAGCCACAGTTTTTACAGTTTTCTGTTCTACACCAGAGTTACTCAACCAAAGAGACAAACTGTTAAAAACTACCTTTACAAAAGAAACTATACAAGTGGAGAGATGAGGGAAAAAACAGCAAAGAGGAGAAATAAAACTTAGTTTGAGGAGGAAAAATGAGCAAAGATGCAGACGCTCTGTTCCCTCTGAGCTGGAAGTTTCATTGAAAAGTGTCTGATGGTTTTAAAAGATGAAACTGAGTCTGAACCAGTTTAATAAAACACCTGAACTAGAGCTGAACCATTTTAGAAGAAGATCCAACTGCAATTTTTCTGGCAGATACAGCGATTTCAATTCAATTCATGATTTTCTTCAAATCAAACTTTAGTGAAGTTTCCACGACGTACAGTAACATTTACAAACTTGACAGAAAATTACATCAAACCATTGAATCATCAAAAGTTTTTACTCTGATGCAAGAATGAAAACTGAAGATAAGAATTGTTTCCAAATGTATTTATGATCAATTTTGCATTAAAAAGTCAATATTTTGATAAAACAGTCTAAATTTTAAGATGTGAAAATCAAAATTTAAAAAGATACGTTAATATTTGATTTAATAGTCAAAACTTTGAGGAATTAAAGTTGAAATTTGGGGAAAAAAAGGTCATATATTGAGGTAAAAAGATATTTTTTTCATAGAAAGTCAAGTTTCTAGCTGAAAGAAAAACTTAGATAAGAAGTCAAAGGCCCAATTCCAATTCCTTTCTTAACCCTCAATCTTAACCCTCAAGCTCAACCCTCAATCTGAGTAGCCCTCAAAACCAAGTGTTAAGGTCTATCTTGTGACTTAGAAATGGGACACCCCTTAAATGCAAGTGAAATTGTTGTGGACTGTCTGTCAGTTGTTCCTTCGGTTAGCGTGATCAAAAAAATATCTGTATAAATAACACAACCACGGACATATTCAGCTGTCACAGCAAACCATAGTTTATTGAAAGGTAAACACCAGCTATAACTATCGTTACATAACTCTGCGGCTACAGGAGATGACATCAGCCCGGTCATCTTATACCATTATCTGCACAAGCATGTTATATAGGCTGTTATCTTGATAAATCAATTACATTACCACTGAGAAAAATGATCATTTTGTTACGTTAACTAACTTTAACGAAAGCAACATGGCTTGTCCGCACCGGACGCTATTGACAAAAGATCGTAAAATAAAAATAAATGTTCTGCAACAACGAGGTAAATAATCCATAAAATGGGTCTAAACTAAGATAATACAATGGTTTTCGTAATATTTATATCTCCATTAACAAAGAAAATACTATATTTGTAGCTCGTCTTCTCTGCCGCTTTGGACGCCATGTTTATTTACCGACAATACGCAATGCATTCTGGGTGTCCCTTAGTCCCAAGGGTGGTGTCTGAAAATCTCAATATTGAGGGAGATACAGCCCTCAATCTTGCCCCTCAACCTCAACTTTCTGAGAATCGGGACAGCACTTACACTTCGCGGGAACGCGCATTTTGAGATTGAGGGTTAAGACAGGAATTGGAATTCACCCAAAATTTTCGAGCTAATACAGACAAAACATTGAGATATATTTGTCAAAATTCTGAGATAACAAGACAAAAGTTTGACAAAAGACAAAATTTGAGCTGAAAGGTCAAAGTCATTAGATCAGAAGACATAGTTCAGGGATGAATCGCTGCTGTTGTGAGACAAAAAGTCAAATCTTAGAAACAAAAAGTCGAAGTATTGAGTCTAAAAGTCAGTTATGAGACTAAGAGAAAAGAAAAGTTGTGAGATAAAAAGTCAAAGATGAAATTTTGAGATAAAGATTCAAATTAAAAAACGTGCATGTACAATCTTTAAAATCCTCGACCAAGGAAAAAGGATCTTTTCTATCAGTTTTACGTCCGTAAACACGTGTGAAGAACAGCTGACAGAGCAGATCCTGGGTCAGTCAAAGAAATCACAGCTTTAACGATCACATGATCCCAGATTGTGACTTAGATCAGAAAACGATAAACTGTTCAGCCCTGTCACTGATTTCAGACGGTTTGTGAGTGTTTCAGCCAAACTGGAGGTGAAACACAGAAAAGGGGTCACATGGTGCCCCCTGTTGCCCCCCCTCCGTTGCCCCCTGTTGCCCCCTGTTGCCCCCTGATGCCCCCCCTCCGTTGCCCCCTGTTGCCCCCTGTTGCCCCCTGATGCCCCCCCTCCGTTGCCCCCTGTTGCCCCCTGTTGCCCCCTGATGCCCCCCCTCCGTTGCCCCCTGTTGCCCCCTGTTGCCCCNTCCTCCTCCTCCACCTCCTCCTTCTCCTCCTCCACCTCCTCCTCCTCCTCCTCCTCCCTCATGATGGATAAGAGCAGAGAGGATTTGTTTTTCACTCTTCCGCAGATAGTCGGTCATTTTTAGACTCAAAGTCGTTTTAATCTCAGAGCAAAAATGTGCTCAGGAATATGTGTGTGTGTGTGTGTGTGTGTGTAATGCTCTCCTCCCACAGCACACACACACACACACACACACACACACACACACACACACACACACACACAGATGCTTGAGCTCATATGATGATCAGCAGAGCTGAGATAAAATCAAAAGCTGTGTTGATCAGAAACAGAGGATCATCTTTTATTTTTCACTGAAACAGACGGAAACTAAACCTCCACTTTACTCAGACATGTTTCTTCTTTTTTAGTGGTAATTAAGTTCAAAGGGATTTTATTAAATTCTCCAAACTGTTTTTGTTTTTTCCTCAGTTTGTTCTCATTGATATTAAGAAGAAATCAAAGCTGCTCTGAGACATAATTCTGATTATTCACCAACCTGAACTCAACATGTTGAAAACATGAAACTCTGACTGTTTGTGAAACAGAAAATACTGAAGTGATGATGATGATGATGGTGAACTGTGCTTAAACTCATTAACCCCCGCCACATGTACATGAATCATCCTGCAGACGTGTGATCGCTGCGACCGCCCGTCTTCATAATCATTGAAAACATCGGCGGCGTGTTCGAGAGCTGTTGGTCCAAAACTGAGGCACCGATTTGAACATTTTAAAGTTTGACTGAACATGTGAGGCAGATTTCTGTGACTCAGTTTGGGCTGATCAATAAGAATATTTCAGAAATCCACAAAAACATTTTGCTTATTTACAATTATCATTTCAGATTTCTACGACCTTATTCTGACTAAATGATGTCACTTTTGTCCTTCATGTGGTTTCTCATCACAGATATCTACGACTTCACTTCAGATAAACAAAATGTGATTCACAGAAATCTGCAGATGAACTGTAGATGTTTGTGATTCACGTTTAACAAATCTCTGAGCACATTTCTGCAGAAGGAGAATGACAGTAACTGAGCTGAAGTCTGGTTCATGATGTAGCAGTGTGACCGCCGTCCGTTCTGGCGCTCTGGGGGGTGAATGGCGTCTGAGTACAGCCCGGTTTGATGGTCAGTGTGACCCCCCCCCCTCTCAGAGGAGCTGGAGTCTCTTCAGGTCTTAAGTGGATCTGGATCCTTCCATCAGACTCTAATGGTTCCTGAGTAAAACCTCTTCCTCTCATCGACCCTGTGGAGTTTACTGATGGACCTGAGAGCACGCCAGGACACGGGGGAGACGCAGGGGGAGACACAGGGGGGAGACACAGGGGGAGGCGGGCGCTATAGAAACTGACTTCCTTTCAGCATAAAAGCCGCCGTCAGCAGCTGATGCTAATGTCCAGAATTGATCCAGAAAAAGATGCAGACTCAGGATCAGAGTCGCTCNTAATGCTCTCCTCCCACAGCACACACACACACACACACACACACACACACACACACACACACACACACACAGATGCTTGAGCTCATATGATGATCAGCAGAGCTGAGATAAAATCAAAAGCTGTGTTGATCAGAAACAGAGGATCATCTTTTATTTTTCACTGAAACAGACGGAAACTAAACCTCCACTTTACTCAGACATGTTTCTTCTTTTTAGTGGTAATTAAGTCCAAAGGGATTTTATTAAATTCTCCAAACTGTTGTTGTTTTTTTCTCAGTTTGTTCTCATTGATATTAACAATAAATCAAAGCTGCTCTGAGACATAATTCTGATTATTCACCAACCTGAACTCAACGTGTTGAGAAGAAAACATAAAACTCTGACTGTTTGTGAAACTGCACAGAAAATACTAAAGTGATGATGATGATGATGAACTGTGCTTAAACTGGTTTACCCCCCCAGCTTGGGCACAGTTGGGGGAGGAGCTGAAGCTGAAGCTGAAGCTGAAGCTGAAGCTGGTCTGTACATGTACATGAAGCCTCCTGCAGACGTGTGATCGCTGCGACCGCCCGTCTTGATAATCTTTGAAAACAACGGCGGCATGTTCGAGAGCTGTTGGTCCAAAACTGTGGCTCCGATTTTAACATTTTAAAGTTCAACTGAATGTGTGAGGCAGATTTCTGTGACTCAGTTTGGGCTGATCAATAAGAATATTTCAGAAATCCACAAAAACATTCTGCTTATTTACAATTATCATTTCAGATTTCTACGACCTTATTCTGACTAAATGATGTCACTTTTGTCCGTCATGTGGTTTCTCATCACAGATTTCTACGACTTCATTTCAGATAAACAAAATGTGATTCACAGAAATCTGCAGATGAACTGTAGATGTTTGTGATTCACGTTTAACAAATCTCTGAACACATTTCTGCAGAATGAGAATGACAGTAACTGAGCTGAAGTCTGGTTCATGATGTAGCAGTGTGACCGCCGTCCGTTCTGGCGCTCTGGGGGGTGAATGGCGTCTGAGTACAGCCCGGTTTGATGGTCAGTGTGACCCCCCCCCCTCTCAGAGGAGCTGGAGTCTCTTCAGGTCTTAAGTGGATCTGGATCCTTCCATCAGACTCTAATGGTTCCTGAGTAAAACCTCTTCCTCTCATCGACCCTGTGGAGTTTACTGATGGACCTGAGAGCACGCCAGGACACGGGGGAGACGCAGGGGGAGACACAGGGGGGAGACACAGGGGGAGGCGGGCGCTATAGAAACTGACTTCCTTTCAGCATAAAAGCCGCCGTCAGCAGCTGATGCTAATGTCCAGAATTGATCCAGAAAAAGATGCAGACTCAGGATCAGAGTCGCTCTCTTCACTCTCTGAAACACTTTCAGCCTCACGGGCTCAAAACTTCCATCGTGTTTCTACCAGACAGAAATCAGCTGATGCTTCCCAAAGAGCTCTCATTGGTCAGAGACGGGATTTCTCACGTTAGGGCGAAGGACGGCGCTCTCAGCGAGGAGGCCACGTAGAAAAACAGCAGTTTGGGTTAGGAGAGAGGATCAAGTCCCAGAGGAACCAGGAGTTTTAAAAGTTTATCTTTCCCCCAACCAGCCGTTAAATCAGAGTGTGACCAGAGCCTTTCTCTGCCTTACATCTGCATGCTTTTATTTTGAAAGGACACCTGCTCGATCTCACAGCTTCAGGAAAGTTTGATGCAGCTGGAGAGAACATGACGTCAGGGGGTGTGAGGAAGGACAGCACTGAACACCTTATACACAAATCTTGAGATAAAAGTCAAATCATTGAGATTAATAGACAAACTTTTGAGAATAAGTTAAAATTTGAGACAAAGTCAAAATTTCAGGAGAAAAGTCAAAACTTTTTCGTCTAAACTCAAAATTTCGAGGCAATTGAGTCAGAATATGTGGATAAAAAGTCAAAATTCTCAGTCTTGTGATCTTTGAAGATCTTTGTTTTTTTTTTCATGATCTCACAGAGAAGTTGGGGTGGGGTCCACATTAGGGGGGCTTTGGATATGCCCCCCCCCCCCCTTTTACCTCTATAACTGAAGTTAAACCAACCTCAGTCTTCCTCATCGTCCCCAGAACTTTAAAAACAAACAAACTGATGTTTGTTGAAGCTGCTGCTCTTTGAGAATAAACCAGATCATCATCATGACTCTGACTCTGGGACAAGTTTCTCTCTCTGACCTTTGACCTCTCCTTGTCGCCCCCTGAGTCTGTGTGTGGCGGCGGCGGCGGCGGCTGGTTTGTGATGGCGGATGAATGGCGGCAGTATCTACTCTCTCTCTGCTCTGACAGGCCTGATATTTACAGCTGTGACCTTTGACCTCTGAGGAAAACCAGCGTTGACCCTGTGACCCCAGAAAACTAACGAGTGACCTCAGCGGACTTCCTCTGCTTTTTATTGGCCTCAACGTGTTTATGTTTGACAGAATCTGAGCGAAACACACGCAGACGAGTGTGTGTGTGTGTGTGTGTGTGTGAGTGTGTGTGTGTGTGTGTGTGTGTGTGTGTGTGTGTGAGTGTTTCATTGTTGTCCTCTGGCTCTGAGAGTCTGGAGGAAGGAAGTGGTGGAAGTTTGGAGCAGAGAGAAGAAGAAGAGTTTCTCCAGCTCTGATTCGTCTCAAACTCTCGTTTTTTTTTCTGAAACAGCATCTGGGTCATTAAACTCTTCAATCCTCCAACATTTCTGTCACACAGAGCCGTGTGTGTGTGTGTGTGTGTGTGTGTGTGTGTGTGTGTGTGTGTGTGTTTTAACCCGTCTTTCACCTCAGAGCGAGTGAGAAACTCTGGTTACGACAGCAGGATAGTTTCTGTGTGAAACTGGTCTTTAGTGTCAGTCCTGACGACGTGAATGTTGAACCAGTTTCTGTTGAGAATCTCTCAGAAACGGTTCAATCATCGTCCGTTTTTCTTAGAAAACTCCCGTGTTGATTCTTGTCGTTCCACAGGAGAATGTTTGGGTTGAAAGTGTCAGACGAGCAGCAGCAACATGAGCTCAGTAAAGAAAAATAAAAACCTGTTTCCTGAACGTAGTTAAAGAACAGGTGATTCTGCAGAGAGAGAGAGTGAGGTCAAAGTATCAGCAGGAAAACAAACAAAACAAACAAAACTAAACAAAAAGTAGGACTCTATTCTTATTGGCTACAAGTGCAACACATCCACCAATCACAAAATGATTTGGTTGCTCGGGGAGACGGGAAGTTTTGGCAGATAAACATGATCGGGTACAGCAAGTTTTAGTGGATTCATGACTTTTAGTGTGTTTGGATTAAAATGGTTTCAGGGATTTAAACTGTCACATTTACACAGATATGAACCAGTTACAGTTCTAGTTCAGTTATGATACATTTGGGATCATAGTTAAAGAGAGTTTGAGCAGCGTCACTTTAAGGATGTTTCCGGTTCATAAGTAGAGTTTAAAGCAGCGTCGCTTTAAGGATGTTTCTGGTTCATAAGTAGAGTTTAAAGCGGCGTCACTTTAAGGATGTTTCTGGTTCATAAGTAGAGTTTAAAGCAGCGTCACTTTAAGGATGTTTCCGGTTCATAAGTAGAGTTTAAAGCAGCGTCGCTTTAAGGATGTTTCTGGTTCATAAGTAGAGTTTAAAGCGGCGTCACTTTAAGGATGTTTCCGGTTCATAAGTAGAGTTTAAAGCGGCGTCACTTTAAGGATGTTTCCGGTTCATAAGTAGAGTTTAAAGTGGGGTCACTTTAAGGATGTTTCTGGTTCATAAGTAGAGTTTAAAGCAGCGTTACTTTAAGGATGTTTCCGGTTCATAAGTAGAGTTTAAAGTGGGGTCACTTTAAGGATGTTTCTGGTTCATAAGTAGAGTTTAAAGCTGCTTCACTTTAAGGATGTTTCTGGTTCATTAAGGACAGGTTAAAGTGGCGTCACTTTAAGGATGTTTCTGGTCATTAAGGACAGGTTAAAGTGGCGTCACTTTAAGGATGTTTCCGGTTCATAAGTAGAGTTTAAAGCTGCGTCACTTTAAGGATGTTTCCGGTTCATAAGTAGAGGTTAAAGCAGGGTCACTTTAAGGATGTCTCTGGTCTTTAAGGACAGGTTAAAGTGGCGTCTGGAGCTGGTCTGACCTGTTAGTGTTCTGCTCGTAGAGGAGGATGTTGGAGGCCGTTAATGTTTCCTGGAAAAGCTTCAGCAGCTTCTTCTGGTGACACAGAGGCTCATTAGTCTGTTTCCTGAAGTTAGAGCAGCTGAAACATCCTGGTGTGTCTGAGCTGATTAAAGTCGTGTTGGTTTGTTTCTCTGTGTCAGTGAGAGAAGCTCAGACCTTCATCAGCAGCTTCATCACTGACTGAACCCTCTCTAACTCTAACTCTCTCTAACTCTCTCTAACTCTCTCTAACTCTCTCTAACTCTCTCTAACTCTCTCTAACTCTAACTCTCTCTAACTCTAACCCTGCTGTCCTGCAGACGTCTGTCTCTCTGCGTCTCTGTGAGAGTCTGGTGTGTGTTCCTGCACACACACACACACACACACACACACACACACACATCGTCGTTGCTGCATTATTGATGAGAGCAGCAGCATCAGGACAGAGTGTGAGGATGTTCAGACAAAGTGAACAGATTTTCTTCCACCTGAAAAATTCATCACAGCTTTGAGGAGCTCGTTCAGAAATCTGGTTTAAATAACCGAGCAGCTGGAAAATGTGAATGTGAAGCTGAGACGCTTCAGGAGACGTCACTTTAACCTGTAGATGCTCAGAGACAGAATGAGGATCTGACCCTTTTATAATTTTCTGCCTGATTTACCAGATGTTTTTCTCTCCTGTTTGAGCTGGATCAGAGCGAGAGGAAGAATGTGTCTAGACGAGTGTGTGTGTGTGTGTGTGTGTGTGTGTGTGTGTGTGTGTGTGTGTGCATGTGTGTGTGTGTTGATCAGATGATGGTGGTTTCCTCCTCAGGTCGTTCATGTGACAGTTTCTCCTCTCACAGACAAAGATCTGGTTCTGTCTTTGCTCAGAGTTTGAGCCCGAAGCAGAAAAACTGAGTTTTTTCAGTTATAAGTCGCAGCTTTGTGCGGCCTGATCAGGAACGCCGCGACTACACGAGTAAACGAGTAAACGAATAAACAGAGACGGAGAGAATCATGAGAACAGCGAGAGGAGAGTTTGTTCAGATGAAGAGGAGAGATTCATCATCATCGTTGAGCTTTTCTAACAGTTTGATGAACCAACGCAGAGAAATGAGAATCACATATGTTTGTGTGTGTGTGTGTGTGTGTGTGTGTGTGTGTGATTCAGAGGCTCAGAGTCGATGAGCAAACGTTTGTGAGCTTCACACTTCAACAGGAGCAAACTCGACCTTTTTACTCATCCACAAACAAAAACCAGGAGAAAAACAGCAACAACAACATTTCTGTCTTTAAAAAACTCTGAATAATTTTTTAAGACTGGTTTGGTGAATATGGCTCATAATAGGACTAAAAATACTTTTTTTTAAATTTAAAATCAGACAGTCCATAAACAGTTCGTCCGCTTTGGTGTAAAGTGAAGAATCAATAAGTTAATAGTTAAGAAAAAAGATAATTCAAACATTTCTTTAACTAAAATGATGAAATGTCTTTAACATGAACTTGATCAGACTGTAACGTTGTTTCAGGCTCGTTGCTTTAACTGTGGTTCAGGCTGAATAATCACATGTTTGCTGGGAGCAGATGTTATATAATGTTATTTATAAATCCTGTCGTTTATCATGAAGAGCTGACTCTGTTCAGAAACAACCGGCTCTTCTTTCTGTGTAAACGTCTCTTTTATTTCTGCTCACAGGGATTAAAAACATCCTCAGGGGAGAAACGCTCTGAAATCCTCTCTGAGTTTGTTCCTTTCAGAGAAAAGTCTGAGCTTTCTGACAGTTTATCTCCCTGCAGGATCATTTTAAACAACAGAGATCCGGTCAGTCATTACTCAGGTTAAAATTACAGTTTTTACATCAGGAGATCCTGTCAGTCACTACTCAGGTTTAAATTACAGTTTTTACATCAACCTGTCAGTCACTACTCAGGTTTAAATTACAGTTTTTACATCAGGAGATCCTGTCAGTCACTACTCAGGTTTAAATTACAGTTTTTACATCAACCTGTCAGTCACTACTCAGGTTTAAATTACAGTTTTTACATCAACCTGTCAGTCACTACTCAGGTTTAAATTACAGTTTTTACATCATCCTGTCAGACACTACTAAGGATTAAATTAACATTTTTACATCAGAAAACTCAGGTTTCAGAGTCAGACTGATGTTCTCTGGGTTCATCCTGGTTCTTTGGTTCTCTGGTTCTTTGGTTCTTTGGTTCTTTTGTTCTTTGGTTCTCTGGTTCTTTGGTTCTCTGGTTCTTTGGTTCTTTGGTTCTTTGGTTCTCTGGTTCTTTGGTTCTCTGGTTCTCTGGTTCTTTGGTTCTCTGGTTCTTTGGTTCTCTGGTTCTTT
>RPOG01007053.1:10161-20261 GCA_008086565.1 Thalassoma bifasciatum
ACACACACACACACACACACACACACACAACAACACAATCACACACACACACACACACACAACAACACAATAACACACACACACACACACACACACACACACACACACTTTAAGGTGAAACCTCAGTCTGAACCTGTGACATCAACATTTATTCAACCTGCAGAGAAATCAGAGTTTGATTCAATCACTGAGGAGGAGAAGGAGGAGGTGGTGGAGCAGGAGGAGCAGGAGGAGGAGCAGCAGGTGGAGCAGGAGGAGGAGGAGGAGCAGCAGCAGGTGGAGTAACGGTGTTGCAGGTGTTGGAGGAGCAGGTGGAGTAACGTTGTTGCAGGTGTTGGAGGAGCAGGTGGAGCAGCAGCAGGTGGAGTAACGTTGTTGCAGGTGGAGCAGCAGCAGGTGGAGTAACGGTGTTGCAGCTGGAGCAGCAGCAGGTGGAGTAACGGTGTTGCAGGTGGAGCAGTCTGGTGCATCGTGCGTCGCTCTCTTTCTTCGCTCAGTGTCAGTTTCGTGGTTAAGTCGAGCGGCGGCGTTCGTGCTCTGGTTCCCAGAGGTCAGAGGTCAAACTCTGGAAATAATGGCGTGGAGACGTTTGACAGTGACGCTGATGAAGTCACGTCTGCAGAGCGCCCCGAGCTCAGCGCTCACCGAGCTGCAGCCAGAACGCCGTGTCTCTGCGGGACCCGGCGTTCCCGCCTCAGACCGCTCGCTGCGCTGAGACGCCGCAGTCAGACAACCGAGCTCAGAGACTACATGTCCCAGCATGCAGCAGTGATGAGAAGTGACAGCGTCTGAGTTTAAACTGAAGAAGAAGAAAAAAGAAAAGTTTCTGAGTCTCAGACTGAATTTATTCTTCAGTTTCTGCTCGACGCACGAAATGAGAAACGAGGAACCAGAGTCCGTTTGTTTCTCTGAGAAAATCTGAGAAAAAACATTTTCTTCCTGTTTGACCTGGAAGGAAAATGATGAACATNCTGGTGCATCGTGCGTCGCTCTCTTTCTTCGCTCAGTGTCAGTTTCGTGGTTAAGTCGAGCGGCGGCGTTCGTGCTCTGGTTCCCAGAGGTCAGAGGTCAAACTCTGGAAATAATGGCGTGGAGACGTTTGACAGTGACGCTGATGAAGTCACGTCTGCAGAGCGCCCCGAGCTCAGCGCTCACCGAGCTGCAGCCAGAACGCCGTGTCTCTGCGGGACCCGGCGTTCCCGCCTCAGACCGCTCGCTGCGCTGAGACGCCGCAGTCAGACAACCGAGCTCAGAGACTACATGTCCCAGCATGCAGCAGTGATGAGAAGTGACAGCGTCTGAGTTATTTGACTTCTTCTTCTTTTTTCTTTTCAAAGACTCAGAGTCTGACTTAAATAAGAAGTCAAAGACGAGCTGCGTGCTTTACTCTTTGCTCCTTGGTCTCAGGCAAACAAAGAGACTCTTTTAGACTCTTTTTTGTAAAAGAAGGACAAACTGGACCTTCCTTTTACTACTTGTACTAGCTTGTAAAGACTAGCTAAGAGAACAGGAAACTGTTTCTGATTCTCTTCTTTGATCAGAAAATCAACGACTGATGGAGACGCAGCTTCAGTTTTTCTGTTCTGACTTAAAAACTGTTTTTTTCCTGAGTCTCTGCTTGTTTGTTTGTTCCTCAGCTCTGCAGCCTCATGAAATCTGACTTTGTTTGTCTCCATTTGGTGCTTTTAAAGCAGATCTGCAAATGTTTACGTCCTCAGCGAGGGGGGGGGCAGAGAAGTGCTCAGTCAGAATTTTCATCTTCACACTGAAAATGTGTCGCTGTCTGTTTTCAGAGTCTGAGGTCAGAGCGAGTCCACGACCCACAAAACCCTGTTCACTGTGAGGCTTTTATTCTGAAGGGTCAGTTTATAAAACAGGGGCAGTACCTGTGTGGCTTTTATTCTGAAGGATCAGTTTATTGAACAGGTGCAGTACCTGTGTGGCTTTTATTCTGAAGGGTCAGTTTATTGAACAGGTGCAGTACCTGTGTGGCTTTTATTCTAAAAGGGTCAGTTTATAAAACAGGGGCAGTACCTGTGTGGCTTTTATTCTGAAGGGTCAGTTTATTGAACAGGTGCAGTACCTGTGTGGCTTTTATTCTGAAGGGTCAGTTTATTGAACAGGTGCAGTACCTGTGTGGCTTTTATTCTGAAGGGTCAGTTTATTGAACAGGTGCAGTACCTGTGTGGCTTTTATTCTGAAGGGTCAGTTTATTGAACAGGTGCAGTACCNGTGGAGTAACGGTGTTGCAGGTGGAGCAGCAGCAGGTGGAGTAACGGTGTTGCAGGTGGAGCAGGCTGGTGCATCGTGCGTCGCTCTCTTTCTTCGCTCAGTGTCAGTTTCGTGGTTAAGTCGAGCGGCGGCGTTCGTGCTCTGGTTCCCAGAGGTCAGAGGTCAAACTCTGGAAATAATGGCGTGGAGACGTTTGACAGTGACGCTGATGAAGTCACGTCTGCAGAGCGCCCCGAGCTCAGCGCTCACCGAGCTGCAGCCAGAACGCCGTGTCTCTGCGGGACCCGGCGTTCCCGCCTCAGACCGCTCGCTGCGCTGAGACGCCGCAGTCAGACAACCGAGCTCAGAGACTACATGTCCCAGCATGCAGCAGTGATGAGAAGTGACAGCGTCTGAGTTTAAACTGAAGAAGAAGAAAAAAGAAAAGTTTCTGAGTCTCAGACTGAATTTATTCTTCAGTTTCTGCTCGACGCACGAAATGAGAAACGAGGAACCAGAGTCCGTTTGTTTCTCTGAGAAAATCTGAGAAAAAACATTTTCTTCCTGTTTGACCTGGAAGGAAAATGATGAACATGATCGAACATTTCTGATCGATTCTAAACAGGAAACTGTTTCTGATTCTCTTCTTTGATCAGAAAATCAACGACTGATGGAGACGCAGCTTCAGTTTTTCTGTTCTGACTTAAAAACTGTTTTTTTCCTGAGTTTCTCTCAAACCTGTGAACAGACGAATCTCTGCTTGTTTGTTTGTTCCTCAGCTCTGCAGCCTCATGAAATCTGACTTTGTTTGTCTCCATTTGGTGCTTTTAAAGCAGATCTGCAAATGTTTACGTCCTCAGCGAGGGGGGGGGGGCAGAGAAGTGCTCAGTCAGAATTTTCATCTTCACACTGAAAATGTGTCGCTGTCTGTTTTCAGAGTCTGAGGTCAGAGCGAGTCCACGACCCACAAAACCCTGTTCACTGTGAGGCTTTTATTCTGAAGGGTCAGTTTATAAAACAGGGGCAGTACCTGTGTGGCTTTTATTCTGAAGGGTCAGTTTATTGAACAGGTGCAGTACCTGTGTGGCTTTTATTCTGAAGGGTCAGTTTATTGAACAGGTGCAGTACCTGTGTGGCTTTTATTCTGAAGGGTCAGTTTATTGAACAGGTGCAGTACCTGTGTGGCTTTTATTCTGAAGGGTCAGTTTATTGAACAGGTGCAGTACCCTGAGCTGCAGATGGGGGGCGTAGTTGGTCCTGAGGTTTTGCAGGAACCAGAGGAAAAAGGATCAGAGCCGTCGCTCTTTGCGTCCGGAGCTCAAACATCACACACTTCTCTCCTGTTCCCCCTTTCTCTCTCTCTGACACACACACACACACACACACTCTCTCTCTCTCTCTCTCCCTCTCTCTCTGTCTCTCTCTGTCTCATCTCTCGTCGTGGACTAAACCAGATCCTCTTCTCTACCTGGACTAGCTCACAGAGTTCTGGACCTCAGGAACCAGGGAACCGATCCAAACCGGATCCTGGACTCAGACGGTTCAGATCTGGATCCAGATTTTTCTCGGAACCAGAAAATTTTTCATTTGCATCAGAAAAACCTGTCGACACAAACGGATGTGACAGAAAGACCGACTGCAGCTCGCCGCCGCTCTGAAGGTGCCGCTAAGTGTGTCACAGTGTGTGTGTGTGTGTGTGTGTGCACATCCATGCTCTCTCTCTCTCTCTCTCTCTCTCTCTCTCTCTCTCTCTCTCTCTCTCTCTCTCTCTCTCTCTCCTCATGCAGATGTAAATGAGCTCAGCGTCTGATGGAGCCAGTTTCTGTGATTCAGGTTCAGGATTGTAACGCAGCAGAGCTCCGTGAATTAGTTCAGCTCTGATGGATTAGTGTGTGTGTGTGTGTGTGTGTGTGTGTGTGTGTGTGTGTGTGTGTGTGTGCCTGAATAATAGATCCCTGGATTTGACTGTGAACTTGTGAAGCAGGTTTTTCCTCTAATTTCCCGACGATCTCCTGCACATGTGTGTGTCACCGCCACTGACGTGCGCGTGTGTGTGTGTGTGTGTGTGTGTGTGTGNGAGGAGGAGGAGGAGGAGGAGGAGGAAGAGAAGGAGGAGGAGGAGGAGGAGGAGAAGGAGATGGAGGTGGAGGAGGAGGAAGAGAAGGAGGAGGAGGAGGAGTAGAAGGAGGAGAAGGAGGAGGAGGAGGAGGAGAAGGAGGAGAAGGAGGAGGAGGAGAAACTCCTGGAGAAAGTCAACCCCCCCTTCTGTGCTGAGAGTCAGATTTACTGGTTTCAGAGTGGGGCCCATCACAGATCTGCTGGGGGGAGGAGGAGGAGGTGGAGGGGAGTTAGGGGGGAGGAGAGGGAGGAGAGGGAGGAGAGGGAGGAGGCCCTAGGGAGGTTTCAGCAGGTGATTTATACCTGAATATTTCTCCACCTTCAACCTTGGCTCCAATTATCATCCACCAATCAGATGCTGACAGCAGCCGGGAGGGGGCGGAGCCTCACCTGGTGTCACACACCAAAGGGGGCGGAGCCTCATCTGGGGGTCACGCACCAAAGGGGGCGGAGCCTCATCTGGGGGTCACGCACCAAAGGGGGTGGAGCCTCCCACCCTGGAGTCAAACCTGCGTCTGTGTCCCCAGAGGATTCTGGGTCAAACTCAAACACGGCGGTCGTGATCCATGGAGGCAGACGCAGTGACATCACGGCGGCTCCATCTCTGCATCACTTTAAGCCAAACTCTGATCTCTGAACAGGAAATGACCTGAAACACGATGTTTTGTTAAAAACAGAAATCTTTGTGGAACAGAGCTGAGTGAACCTGTGATGAAGAGTTTGTTGATCCTGGAACAAACTTTTACTCTGAACTCGAGCTGAAGATTAAACTTAACTCTCTGCTGTTCTTCTGTTCTCCTCTAGGGGGCGTCATAGTCAAAGACCTGCGTCTCTACCTCAACCTGCGCTTCCAGAAAGGATCGGCCGACCACGAGCTGCAGCAGATCATCAGGGACAACCTTTACCTGCGAACCATCCCCTGTGAGTCCAACACCTGTACGCTCCAGACGCTTTCAGGATTAAACAATCACAGGATTAAACAATCACAGGATTAAACAATCACAGGATTATTAAATCAAAGGATTAAACAATCACAGGATTAAACAATCACAGGATTAAACAATCACAGGATTAAACAATCACAGGATTATTAAATCAAAGGATTAAACAATCACAGGATTAAACAATCACAGGATTAAACAATCACAGGATTAAACAATCACAGGATTAAACAATCACAGGATTAAACAATCACAGGATTAAACAATCACATGATCACAGGATTAAACAATCACAGGATAAAACAATCACAGGATTAAACAATCACAGGATAAAACAATCACAGGATTAAACAATCACAAGATTAAACAATCACAGGATTAAACAATCAAAGGATTAAACAATCACAGGATTATTAAATCACAGGATTATTAAATCAAAGGATTAAACAATCACAGGATTATTAAATCAAAGGATTAAACAATCACAGGATTATTAAATCACAGGATTAAACAATCACAGGATTATTAAATCAAAGGATTAAACAATCGCAGGATTATTAAATCACAGGATTAAACAATCGCAGGATTATTAAATCACAGGATTAAACAATCACAGGATTATTAAATCAAAGGATTAAACAATCGCAGGATTAAACAATCACAGGATTATTCAATCACAGGATTATTAAATCAAAGGATTAAACAATCACAGGATTATTAAATCACAGGATTAAACAATCGCAGGATTATTAAATCACAGGATTAAACAATCACAGGATTATGATGGTTTGGATTATTTCTCCTCCCTCTCACTCCTCGCTCTCTCCTCCCTCTCACTCCTCCTTCTCCTCCTTCTCCTCCTTCTCCTCCTTCTCCTCGCTCTCCTCACTCTCTCCTCCCTTTCCTCCTGCTCTCCTCCCTCTCCTCACTCCTCCCTTGCTCTCCTCCCTCTCCTCCTTCTCCTCCCTCCTTCTCCTCCCTCTCCTCACTCCTCCCTCCCTCTCCTCCCTCTCCTCCTTCTCCTCCTTCTCCTCCTTCTCCTCCCTCTCCTCATTCTCCTTGCTCTCCTCCTTTTCCTCCTTCTCCTCGCTCTCCTCGCTCTCCTCGCTCCTCGCCGTCTCTGTCAGGTCATGTGACAGACTCATGTCCACTGGGACCAGGACTCTTCAAAATAAAGGTCAAATGCAAAAATAAAGTCAAGTGACATTTCCTGCGGCGAGAGGCTGATGTTTGATGGATGGAGGGGGCGGGGCTTCAGAAAGGATCAGAGCGAGAGAAACCGCAGAGACGGTTAANTCCTTCTCCTCCCTCCTTCTCCTCCCTCTCCTCACTCCTCCCTCCCTCTCCTCCCTCTCCTCCTTCTCCTCCTTCTCCTCCTTCTCCTCCCTCTCCTCATTCTCCTTGCTCTCCTCCTTTTCCTCCTTCTCCTCGCTCTCCTCGCTCTCCTCGCTCCTCGCCGTCTCTGTCAGGTCATGTGACAGACTCATGTCCACTGGGACCAGGACTCTTCAAAATAAAGGTCAAATGCAAAAATAAAGTCAAGTGACATTTCCTGCGGCGAGAGGCTGATGTTTGATGGATGGAGGGGGCGGGGCTTCAGAAAGGATCAGAGCGAGAGAAACCGCAGAGACGGTTAAAGACACTGGTGGAGAAAAACGACCTGAGAGCGTTTTCTTTCACTCACCTGGAAACATCAGAGCAGTTTGATCTAAACTCAAACTGATCAGAGAAAAACTTTAACACTGAGTTTAAAACCTGAGTGAAGAGTTTCTGATCTGGAAATGCTCCTTCACCTGTGCCCCCCCCCCCCCCCCCCCCCTTAGATCTGGACTCTGATTGGCTCTGAGCCTGGTTCATTTATTGATGAGTTAAAAAGTGAAAAAGTCTCATGTGAAGCTTTAAAAACGTCTGAACTCGAGTTAAATGATGGATCTGAGTTTCTCTTCAAGTTCAGTTCAGAGACGATGGTGGGTCTGCTGGGGGGGGTCTGCTGGGGGGGGATCTGCTGGGGGGGGTCACACTGGTACAGCTGCTGGAGGATCTTGGATGTGGTCCAGAGTGGGGGGGGGGGCAGCTTAGGTCACGGCGGCGTCTCAGATTAATCGTCTGGTTCAGATCCAAGGTCAGAGCGTTAACATCCTGAGCCCGAGTGAAATCGGCCAATCAGCTGTAATCCTTAGATCTGAGGAGCAGAGCGCTACTGAGCGCGCTCAGACTCTCAGGCTCAATTATTTAAGGTGAACTCTGAACGAACGAGAGGAGATTTGATTCAAAGACGATGAATTCACAGTTAAAGATGAAGATCAGGTTTCTGTCTGAACGTCATCGCTCGTGTTTATGATCCTGATAAAAGAAAATAACAACTTCACGATTTTAAATCATGTGATCGTCTCACAGTTTATCAACAAACTGTCCTGAGAAGAAACTCTACAAAACATTATTAAATAAAGAGCTCTGAACTTTAACAGCTTCAGGTTTACAGTTTCAGTCATTAAACAGAACTTTAAACACTGAACTTTAAATGGAGAACTTTAAACATAGAGCTATAAAAATAGATCTTCAAACATAGATCTTCAAACATAGATCTTCAAACATAGATCTTCAAAATTGATGGGAATGTGATGTAATGAACTCCTTTACTCCATGAAACTGATTTTTCTCCCTCGTGCTTTTGTGAAGCTGCTTCATGTTTGTTTCTCTGTTGTTTCTCTTGCTGTTTTTATCGTCATGTTTTTATCATCAGTCATGTTTTTATCATCAGTCATGTTTTTATCGTCTGTCGTGTTTTTATCGTAGTTCATGTTTTTATCGTAGTTCATGTTTTTATCGTCTGTCATGTTTTTATCGTCTGTCATGTTTTTATCGTCATGTTTTTATCGTCGTTCATGTTTTTATCGTCAGTCATGTTTTTATCGTCTGTCGTGTTTTTATCGTCAGTCATGTTTTTATCGTCTGTCATGTTTTTATCGTCATGTTTTTATCATCAGTCATGTTTTTATCATCTGTCATGTTTTTATCGTCTGTCGTGTTTTTATCATCTGTCGTGTTTTTATCATCTGTCGTGTTTTTATCGTCTGTCGTGTTTTTATCATCTGTCATGTTTTTATCGTCTGTCGTGTTTTTATCATCTGTCATGTTTTTATCGTCTGTCATGTTTTTATCGTAGTTCATGTTTTTATCGTCGTGTTTTTATCGTCAGTCATGTTTTTGTAAACATGTTTATTTATGAACTTTCGTGTTCGTACACGTGTTCATTATGAACTTAATCAGGATGCATAAACATCATACGCCCTGATGGTTGGAGTCTGAGAGTTAATGTGGAGTTTGATGCCCTGGGGGGGTCACTGTGTTCATGGGGGGGGCTGAGCTCTGAGTTTACTAATGAGAGAGCGGCTGCACGTCCATCTGTCTGCTCACACTGACGATTGGATCACAGACGAGTCCCACGGCAAACCAGGAAATATGGTTCTCTGTTGGTTTCACACTTTTCCTCAAACTCTCGGCTCATTTTTCAGCAACTTTCCCGTCTTTGTTTTTCTGTCCAGAGACACGAGATCTGACTCAGTCTGGGTCACTTCACTGTCTGAAGTTGGTCTGTAGTTGGATCCTGTCTGAAGTTGGTCTGTAGTTGGATCCTGTCTGAAGTTGGTCTGTAGTTGGATCCTGTCTGAAGTTGGTCTGTAGTTGGATCCTGTCTGAAGTTGGTCTGTAGTTGGATCCTGTCTGAAGTTGGTCTGTAGTTGGATCCTGTCTGACGTTGGTCTGTGGTTGGATCCTGTCTGACGTTGGTCTGTAGTTAGATCCTGTCTGAAGTTGGTCTGTAGTTGGATCCTGTCTGAAGTTGGTCTGTAGTTGGATCCTGTCTGATGTTGGTCTGTTGTTGGATCCTGTCTGATGTTGGTCTGTAGTTGGATCCTGTCTAAAGTTGGTCTGTAGTTGGATCCTGTCTGATGTTGGTCTGTGGTTGGATCCTGTCTGATGTTGGTCTGTAGTTGGATCCTGTCTGATGTTGGTCTGTGGTTGGATCCTGTCTGATGTTGGTCTGTAGTTGGATCCTGTCTGATGTTGGTCTGTAGTTGGATCCTGTCTGATGTTGGTCTGTAGTTGGATCCCGCCTGTGAGCCCTACCACAGAGCTCCAAGCTTAGGCTCACAGACAGAGGGGGCCTCACCGCTGAGCTCTGAGCTGAGGCCTAGTGTGGAGGTGGATGATGAGCTGAGTTCAGTTCAGACTGAGGATCAGGATCAGGATCAGGTTCAGGATCAGGATCAGGATCAGGATCAGGATCAGGATCAGGTTCAGGATCAGGTTCAGGATCAGGTTCAGGATCAGGTTCAGGATCAGGATCAGGATCAGGATCAGGTTCAGGATCAGGTTCAGGATCAGGATCAGGTTCAGGATCAGGATCAGGATCAGGATCAGGTTCAGGATCAGGATCAGGTAGTTGTGATGCCTCAGAAGCAGAGTCAGAGTCTGGACCACCTGCTGTGTTTGTCAGATCAGTCAAACTCTCTTTCTCTCTCTCTCTCTCTCTCTCTCTCTCTCTCTCCCTCTCTTTTCTCTCTCTCTCTCCCTCTCTTTTCTCTCTCTCTCTCTCCCTCTCTTTTCTCTCTCTCTCTCTCCCTCTCTTTTCTCTCCCTCTATCTCTCTCCTCCCTGCATTTACTCTCTCTCGTCCTTTTCTCCCATCATCCACTCTTTGGAGGCAGAGCGCGGTTACCATGGCAACTGTTTCCACTCCCCATCTGCGTCAAAGAGCTCGGTGACTTAAAATCTCTCCCCCGTCCCCCGTCTCCCCTCTTTTCTCTCTCCCCTCTGAATGTGTGTGTCC
>RPOG01007054.1:0-20260 GCA_008086565.1 Thalassoma bifasciatum
AGGTTGTTAAATGTAAAATCTCCATAGTATCAGATGTATGATAATGAGTGTATGATTCTTGTCCAATATAAGAGCAAGAATCAGCCTCTTAAGTGGCTTAATGAGGAGAATGTTTTCATTTGTAAATTGCCTCATGCTTCACTCTTGTCTCTATCCTCTAACAACTTTACACTTCATTACTCCTAATCTCTCGCTCTCTCTTTCTCTCTGATGTTTATTAAAAATGTTCTCTGATTCTTGTAGCAAATAACTCCTTGAATGCTGCAATATTTCTGATGTTTAATATGCTATGCTACACTCTCTGTCTCTAATGCTTAATAGTCTAGACTTCTCGAAGTAAGTCCACATTAGCCCGCATTAATAACCCCCCTAACAGACCTTCACCTTCAATGTGTAAAACTGTCACTCTTTTGGTTTGGTATTTCTATGATCTTGGAGAGTTCAGATAAAGCCTCATTGGAAACAAGAAAAAAAAGAAGCTAAGACTGTAATCTGATCTCATCAGCGCGGGTTTACAGACAGTTTAGAAGGATTACACCGTATTGATAACAAATGGAGAATCTAGTTATGAGTATGTTGTGTTCTTTTGCATTTGCTACATGCTAAAAGGGCCTCCTGCAGGCATTATATACAAAAAAAATTGATGTTTCATGATCGTGGGTCCTCTAATATATTGTTAACAATTTATGTAGACGTCAGTCATAGATTTTAGGGGGTGGGTCCAACTCAGTTATAATATTTCTTAACAAACTTAACTCTCCCAGGCCATAGAAACGACACCTGAATGCTAAAACTCAGTGCTTTTTGCCTGTTAAAAGTAGTTTGTGTGGGACTTTCTAGAAAATATAACAGTCAAATTAATTGTGATAGTATCACATGATGTACAGTGGAGTTAAGTGTTGCAGATTATAAAGTATTTTAGACGTTCTTTCCCTTAATACTGGGTACTTTTATTCATTAGTGTCTCATAGGGAAACTGTATTTTTGATTCTGTTATCAGGTTTATGTTCCTATTGATCCTTTTTATCTGGTTATGAAATTAAATGAATCTAACAGGGATCAAAGAGTTGGGGTTTTTAAACTTGGTGTAGTATAAATTCAATTTACAACCAGTTGAACCAATATTTACTAATCTGATCTGTAACAACAGGTTTAAAATGAGTTTAAAAAGTAAATATACACAAATGTCTGATTGGTATTACACTCTGGGCACAGTGTCTTACATTTCAAGTGAACAGGGAGGAAGAAGTAGATATCGGCCAGTGGTAAAAATGGTGAGGTTGGTAGATAGTAAACAATATCCAGATAGGATAAGGAGGGCAGAGCCACAGTGGGTTCGTCATGTTTCCATGGAGTTGATGCTAATACTCGTATGGGTCTCTCCCTCCTATCAGATTCTCACAGTGTCCCTCTTTTTCTTGCTGGTTGAGTCATTATTTGTGTGTTGAGAATAAACAAGTTTGAAGGCAGGTTGCGCATGGTGTTAAGAAATAATCACAGCTTTGTATCCCCTTTGTATTTCTAGATACATAAATAGATTGAAGATGTGATTGCAGCTAATTTGACTGTTCTATGTTTCTGATAAAATCCTACACCACCTAAACTACCTTTAACCTCCCCAAAACTTTACCTCCCTGTGTAAAAATTTGCACAAAACTTTCCCCCTCACATTCTCAAAAGTCAACACAAAGTAATGTCACCTCCTTGAAATCACCCCTTTAATCATCTTAAAGTCACTCCCTTTGAAGGATACACTGACATTTTGAATATGCCCTCGTCCTCTACTTTTTTCACATGAAGGGAAAAAGTTTTTGCATTTGTTCTTCAGTGGAATGAATTACTGGTTAGTTTTCTTTGCTGAAATTCAAAATAAAAAGAGATTTAAACTGGATATTTTGTGATTCCAGTACCTGCTTAAATCAAGTGGTACTTTCTTCTTGGGAGGCTGGGCTCAGGTTACTGAAGGACTGTTGTTGAAGCTTCTTCCAAGCGCTTTTTTCCTTTTACCAAATTCAAAATGTCAAGGTATTCATTAGATTGTTTTGGTTAGTATGTAAAACCTTTCTTTTGATCCACCTCCTTTAAAAGGTCACACTGTTTGACCTTTGGCTTGAACTGACACTCTCTTACAGCACAGTAACTCTGTTTGCCTGTAAATGTCCGTCTGTGTGTGTTTGTGTGGATATATCTGTGCTGTACCTGTGTGTGTGTTTGTACATGATACATATGTGTTAGTGTGTGTGAGTGTGGTGCTGTGAATCAGTTTCATTTTATTGGTTAGTTAAAGATGATTAAGCAACCCTTTTCAACTAAATCATAATTTACTTTTCCTCATGACAACATGTTTCTCTTACATTTGGTTTTTTAATGAGAGTTAGATAGACAACAAAGTTAGTTGATAATATGTGTTTCAAGCTTTCATTTGTGTCTTTCGATCTCATTCAGAATCTGTTTTTGATCTTTTTTTCTTAGCCTGTGTCTTAGGGTTTTCTTTTAGTCCCTATCTTTTCTTTGACTCATGCTCCAGTCTTGTAAACATTCTTTTTAACACGTACCCTGGGATGTGTGTTATTCCTACCTAGTTTGCAGATCCTGTGTTTAATCAAATATCCTGGTCAGCAGTGTAATCCCATGTGTGTTTCAGGTCCAGTGCAATTAATGTGGTGAAGATCCTAAGGGTTCTGAGAGTGCTCAGACCGCTGAGAGCCATCAACAGAGCAAAAGGACTGAAAGTGAGAGCACTTACACATGCATAAAAACACAGAGCAGACACTTATACTCATCTTGAAACCAGATGAGCTTACTATCATTTCTGTTGTGTTTTCTAGCATGTAGTGCAGTGCGTGTTTGTGGCCATCAGAACCATCGGCAACATTGTCATTGTCACCACGTTGCTGCAGTTCATGTTCGCCTGTATTGGAGTACAGCTCTTCAAGGTAAAGACAGAAGGAGGGAGTGAGGAGGCGTTCCCTGCACCTGTGTGCAATCCTCGTGAATGTCATTCTCAATAATGTCTGAAATGTTCCGGGCTTTTTTTCTTTCATTTATGAGCTGTTGATGTTTTTCCATCAGGGCAAATTCTTCTTCTGCTCTGACAGCTCTAAACAAACTCAGGCACAATGCAGGTAAGAGATCCCTCCAGCCTGCTCGCGAGCTCATTGTCCTTCTCTGCCTTTTTTTTGTAAAATTACTGAATAAAACCTGTGTGTGTGTGCGTGCTTGTTTTTACAGGGGTTTCTACATTATGTATAAAGACGGTGATGTGGGGAAGCCTCAGAGGGCCCAGAGGGTGTGGGAGAACAGCGAATTTAACTTTGACGACGTCCTGCAAGGCATGATGGCCCTGTTTGCCGTGTCTACCTTTGAGGGCTGGCCAGGGTATGTATCACTGTGGAAATACAACATGCATGAATGTAGATCTGCATATTGCATGTGCATGTTTCTTAGTTTTCTGGAAAGTGCTGTTTTTCCTCCATTGTCTCTGCTCTTTAAAGCTTTTTAATGGAGTCCTTATAAAAATGAGTGTCCTCTCTTCTGTCCTTAGATTACTTTACAAGGCCATCGACTCTCATGCAGAGGACGTTGGACCCATCTACAACTACCGCGTTGTCATCTCCATCTTCTTCATCATCTACATCATCATCATTGCCTTTTTCATGATGAACATCTTCGTCGGTTTCGTCATTGTCACATTCCAGGAACAAGGAGAGCAGGAGTACAAGAACTGTGAGCTGGACAAGAACCAGGTGATCTTACTGTCTGTTTTACATTCATTGTGGGAGTGGAAGTGCACTTCTTCGTTGGGTTTTTAGGTAACAGTAAAGAGTGACTGCCTCTCTGCTTGTCAAAGTGTCAGTCAGGGGGTATGGGGGAGGTGATGGGAGGGGCTGTGATGGGAGGGGCTATGCTGTTGGGGCGAAACAGTGCGATTCTAGAGGCTGAACATGAGTTTAAGAGGGCTGAACTGTTTCAGTAGTGCAGCCAGGAGTGAGCTGCAGCACTTCAGACAGACTGAGAGACTAAAGCTTGAGGAAGGAGCTTCGGCCAAGTCCCTGCAGCTGTGCTTTCTGTGGTGATGAGGAAACACTGAGAAAATGGTGGAGTAGCCTGTTGGAAAGTGGCTTTATTTAGACAGCCAACAGGCAGTTCTGTGACTTTCCCTCCACGATGGCCTGAGTAAAGTCACATACTGTGATGCAGAGAGAAATCCCCACATGAAATTTAAAGTGAAATCTCTCCTACAGCGTCAGTGTGTGGAGTACGCCTTGAAAGCACGTCCATTACGCCGCTACATCCCCAAAAACCCCTACCAGTACAAAGTGTGGTATGTGGTCAACTCCACCTACTTTGAGTACCTGATGTTCACCCTCATCCTGCTCAACACAATCTGTCTGGCCATGCAGGTGAGTCACACATACACACACACACATAAGAATAGTACATAAGAATGTACTATTTGCATGGGATTAGTATTACCTGGGGATCTCTGATGATTTGTGATTTACACCCCCACATTTGTGTTTTTTGCAGTGCATTCACACGGGATAAGCTAAGTTTGTATTTTACTCGAAGTTTACTGACATTACAGCCCGGATATGATGTCAGCTCTATGCTATCACAACAAGCCACTTGGTTAGATTTATGGAAAGCTTGTGGTTTGGGTTAAAATGATTACTTTCAAAACTTTGAATGTGATAATGTAGTCGTTACGGCAACAGTAAATATGTCAAAGCAGCAATGTGACTTGAGAACAGTGGGCAGCATTATTGGGATAACGGGCCGTCACAACATTAGTATTAGACCTGTTCAAAGATACACCAAGAAAAGGTTTCTTACCACATGCTTCCACCCAGGTCATCCATCTCAATATCTTCTAAAGTTTTCTTCTTCTGCTTGATCTTATTTTGCTGTTTCTGCAAATGATCTACAGGCCTGTTGTGTATTGGCTTACTCCTGCATTTGCACCTAAAATGCTGTTGTAGCCTCAACCTGTACAAATAAAGAAAAAGGCGTGCAATAAAATAAAAACAACAACAAATAAAATTCCCCTCAATCATCAAGATGCAGATTCACACAAAACTGGTTTTATCACAGTCCATCATGACAGTACAGTCAGTGTTGGGCGAAATATGGTCAGTAATTTGCTTGACAAATTATAGACATGGTATATTCACACAGAATTAAGATCACAGACATCCTCAGCAATTATCAAAAATCACAACTGGTCCCAAGGTAATACTGATCCCATGTGAATACTCACTCATCATTGAAATGTAAAAGACTTTCATCACTCTTCATGTTTTTTTGGAACGTTAATAATTTGTTTGTGTGTCTTTGCAGCATCATGGGCAGACTAAAAGTTTCAACGATGCCATGAACATACTTAACATGCTCTTCACTGGACTCTTCACTGTGGAGATGATCCTTAAACTGATTGCCTTCAAACCCAGGGTAGGTCCACTTCTGCAGCTGCACGTTAGCGTAACACTATAGTGAAGTACAGTAGAGGAGATCACAGTAATTACATCTCTTACCGTCATGGCATGAGAACAGAACTAATAATATAAATAATCAATGAGTAGAGCCTCGTATGATACTCAAACTCCCTCTATAGATCTAATCGCTGCCAATAGCTGTTGGTGAAGTGTTTATTCCTAAACCCTGTCTGATTTCCTCCTGGTGATTATTATGACATCATGGAGTTAGAGCTTGATTAGTGGATGGCTTCATGTGGTTTTTAATCTCACTGCTCTTCTCTTACCCTGCTGCTGTTGCTATGTAGCTGTGCGGGTTTATTGGTCCAATCACAAGACTTCCTGGTGCATTAGCTATCTAAACAGAAACAGATGGAAATTATTCTCTATGTTGCAGCAGGGTAAGTGGAAAATCCTTTCAAAGAATCAATATCTAAAAGCATAGGATGATTTTACAGTTTGAGGTTTATTTGATTTGTTGAACTGTACAGACTTGAAAAATGAAATCAAATCAAATACAACATGTTTTTCTAGTTATAAAAGATTTCCAGGAGATAATGTCAAGCCAAGGCGCAAAGACACATGAAGCCTTTTACTCTTCAGCTCAGTGAGTGGATTCTTTAGGTATGAAGGTGAAATTGAAGCACCTGTAAAGCCTTTTATAAGCTTTCCTTCTGGCACAGCTAGCAGCAGTGCCAGTGTCACGACTTCACATGAGGCTCAGTGAACCAAGGTCTTAATCATGAATTAAACAGATCTCGTCTTTTCAAAAAGATGTGATTCATTTCTATTTTCAGTGAGTAAAAAAAATACATTTAGACCTTTTTTACGCTCGATGCAAGAAGTTAATGGATGGATCTTAGTTGTTAGAATTCATGAGCGCTACTAAGAAAGCTACCAATAGAGCATTTTTTACCCAAGTTTTCCTATTACTGATTGAAACTTTCATGTTCTGAGAAAAGTTATGATGCTTGAGATGGACAGCAGTGAGTTAACTTGTAATGACTTCTAAAATTAATGATGTACCGCACCATTTAGCATGAGTAACGTTCTGCATGCCTTGCAGGATTTTCAGGCACAGTCCGTCCCAGTCGGATTTCACTCCCTTTACTGTGCAGGACATTTTTAAGGCTTGGGAACTGGCTTCATGCTGCTCTGCATTATACATGTAACGTTATGTAATGTCAAAGTAAAATGCCAGATTGCTAAAATTAGTTTCGCAGCTTATTTATGCCTTCAAGTGAGTGAACATGTAAGAGGGGCTCCATGAAAACATGTTCCCAAGCCATACTGAACATCATGTTTGATTTTCACAAGCCTTTCCTCCAAACAGCCACCGTACAGAGGAGCAGCTCTCTAACATTTTTACTTCGCAGGTGTTTCAGCTATGGGACCAGCTCCAGGACCCTTTCCTGAAGTGTTTTAATGCGTTAAAACTTCTCAACAGGTTTTACTGTCTGGTTATCGCCCTCTGAGGAGTTTTAGTTTCATTTTAAACTGTGATAAATAAGCTTAAGCTCATTGTAGAGCTTACAGTAAACTAATGTGTGCTTCTTCATTAGACAAATGTAATCAGTCCACTCAAAGCTATTTAGATACTAATCGACTACTTATTTACAACTGTAATATCACATTAATATTCTTACACTTGAAAAGAAGCTTAATTAGAATGAAAATACAGCTCAAAGAAAGCCTTTTTGCAATTTGCATATCGCCAACAGCTGCAGGTTACATTTGACAAAAAAAAGAGTTTTTGCTCTCAATGATGATGAATCAGCTGCTGTTGACAGATGATGAAGCTTAAAATAGGCCAGTAAGATAAATCTCCCAGCATCCCTCTCTATCTGCCTATTTATCAGTTTGATGCAAACAGTTGGAAAGGATTTATTTGCACATGTAACTTCAGAAAATCTCTTTTTGGAAAATTTGTGGTGGCAGATCTCATGACTCAGCCTGTGATCAGATGTTCAATTAAATTTGGAGCTAAAATAAGTAACAAAACATGTGAACATTATAGACCCCCAAGCCTATAGTGCTAAAAAAAATCTGAGTACACAAGTGGGAAAACTCCCATCTATATATTGTGTATATATATATTTATTTCACCAGCCAAAATGACTCTGTTTTCGCCTGAAGCATGTGGATGTTTTTCATAAATACCCACTTTGTACCCCTGCTGCTGATGAATTGCCAACAATAAGTTAAGTAAACAAAGTCATCTTTTAGCATAATCACTGCCAATTTTGCTCAATCGCCCCGAGACGCTGAAGTAACTGTTATCTAGCACGCCATCCCAAACAGGGCAGGAAATCCAGCCGCTGCTGATGAACTGATAGTGCAGAGGAAACAAATTGGTTAGCTTCATTAGAATTAGAATTAGAATTCCTTCATGTTTTGGGTCATTAGTGGATTTTTTTGCTGTTTCCTCTGTATTCTGTGCGACCTCATACCACCTTAATAGGGCTGCAAAGTAGCAGCAGATGTTGTTTTCCTTCTAACCTACCTTTCTTACCCCCTCCTCCTCCTCCTCCTCCCCTTGCTCACCTCATCCTGTGTAGGGGTACTTTAGTGATCCCTGGAATGTGTTTGATTTCCTCATCGTAATTGGCAGCATAATAGACGTCATTCTCAGTGAGATCAACGTAAGTACGATGCCCACTCTCCTTCTCGCTCCCTCTTTCCTCTCTGTCTCGTGCCCTCTTGCCTCTCCTGAATCTTTCATTTCCTGGCTCTCTCCTTTCCTTTGTGGCCTCTCTGTGTTGTGCTGTCGTTTCTCTGTATCTCTCTTCCTTCTTCCTCTACCTCTATCTTCCTCTCCTCCATCCTTGGCTCCAAGATGGCCGCTGCTACTCAGGGGAAGCCAACCACAAAGGGTACCTGAACAAGAAGGCTCCTCTTTGAGGGCGCTCAGGCAGGGTTTAGCTTTGAATGCAAAGGGTTTCTTTCTTGCGTTCTCGCTCCTTGTTTCTCACGGTTTCTAAAATGTCAGGTGCTTGATTTTTTTTTCTACTTTTTGCTCGACTGTGACATGTCCTCAGGTCTTTCCCTCCACTAACTGAACTAACTCACTGACCAATCATAAAAAGACTTACACATCTTTTCATTTTTTTAACTGCAGAAACAGAGGGGGTTTTTAAGTTGTGATTTTGTTGCAGTTTCTTATTTACTGTTCTTGTTGTTCTTTCTTCTCATGTTCAAGCATGACCGATCGCCGCTGCTCTTCCTCTGCTGTCCATCTCTTTCAGACTGCCCCTCCTTTTCTTTTTTTGCTGTTTAAATTCTGTTTACTCTGTCCTTCCTTCCGACTAAAAACTCCAATGTTCATGTATATAATTATCTTATTTTTTTCTCCTCTCTCTTTTCATTTCCATTCTTTCCATTTTTTTGATGTTCTTATTTTCTGTCCTTTTCCTCTGTTGTTTTTTCTGTTCTTTCCACCCCTATGCAGCATTATTTTGTTGATGCATGGAACACATTTGATGCCTTGATAGTTGTGGGTAGCATTGTTGACATAGCGATCACTGAGGTTAACGTAAGTAGTCCAACTCCCTCCCTCCCTTCCTACCTGCCTGCTCTGCCATTCCCCCACACACTAACAGACCGAGAGCCGATACCCATCTCACACGCCTTCAAATGATTAGAAAACTTTAGAAGCACCTCAGTCAAACTTTTTAGAGATGGTGAATCCAGCCAGATGTGGCACAACTCAAGCAGAGCACAGGCTGTGGTTAGTGAAAAAGTATGAAACGTAAAGTTACACAGATGAGCTTAGGAAATATTATCCCTTGTTGGCTAAATTATGATTTGGGAGATCTTATTTAAGTTTGAAAATGATACACTGAATATCAAAAAAGCAATCTTTATCATTGCCATTAGATTATATTAAGCTTTGGTGCCATTTTTCTAGAGAACAGAGGCTGCTAAATGACATTTTCTTGTTAAGTATGATCCTTTTTCTGCTGCTCTGCATACAGCTGCAAACAGGACTTCATTTTTACATGCTCAGGTCAAGTTTCTGGTTAGGTTTTCTAACATTTGAAGGTTCTCCAGATAGGCACTCATGCCTTGGTCTGCTGAGCATCAATAGCACCAAAAACTATTGCATTGGCCAATAGAACCTATTGCATTGTCTCAGCACTTGGTTTGGTTTCACATTGATTTCATTTTGTCATTGCCAAAGGGGAAAGAGTTTCTACCCCATGCATGATGGATGCTGTATAGCATGACATATGAAGATGGTATATCCAGGCCTGGCACTGTATTTAAAATGGTGTCAGCAAAAAAAAAAAAAAAAAAAAAACATCCCAGAGAAAAAAACTGTCCCGAAAAGGAAGCAGATACACATTGTCATTTTGGCACAATGCTGTTTTGACTCGAGGGTTATTTAACTCACTCAATTCATAAATCACTGAGGAAACTTCACATTCAAATGGGAAAATACTACTCACCGTCACATTTTTGTCCCACAACAGCAATGCGCAGACAATTTGATCCATAAATGGATTTACCCAGGCCCCATGAAATTTATGTAGATGTATGTATGAATTCATTTATTATCAACATGGAAGGCCCTATGGTCAACAGTGGGGCTGAATAAGAATGAATATCCCAAACACAAGTCAAATGTTGAGTGTCTATTGTATTTACACTTCAGGGATAATTGGTGTTTTATTCATGTGATATTCAAAGTGCTCTTTGGCAGGAGAATAGTTGGTGAAGCGTCCAAAGTGCTGTGAGTATCTGGACAGGACTCAACACCATTTAGCCTTAAAAAAGGATAAGTTTTGCTGTGCATGCTGATCTGCCAGGAGAGAAAGTTGTGCACTAAGCTCAGAGTGGCTTCAAAAATGAGTGTCACATGAGAAAGAAAGCTAATATTGTGAAGATTTTTTTTCAGTGGGGAGTGACCACTTGATGTTCCAGCTTCACTGCTCACACCTTTGCACCTGTTGTAGCAAACATCAGGTGATAAAAGTCACAGACTGTAGATAGAGTAAGAAGTGGAGGCTGCTTTGATGCGTCAAGCATCAACCAGCCTTTCTTGGTGCTCCAAGGAGAAGTTAGAGTAGCAGCTCACCTCCCCCACTTTATGAATGCTGTACTTGAACATTCATCATAGGTCATTTGTTTTTAATTTGATAACTTCATCAACATTCAATCATTGTTTTATAGTTTCATTCTGAAGCATAAATCAATAAAAAATAAAAAATAGGTTTTATCTCTCGATTTTAAAGAGAAAATGAATTAAATCTGTAGATTCTTCATTGTAGTGGCTCTCAATTTTTTTTTCTGGAGTGCCACCAGTTGTTGTTAAAGACAAGACAAAATTACAGCACAAATTAAGTCACAGAGTTTCGTAACTACAGATAAATGCATTGTTGCTTCTTTGCATCTTGCAGAAATTTGAATTAAACAAAGGGAGTTAGTTTTAAAAAAGAAAATCTGCTCTCCAAAACAAAAGCATGTCTTAGCAAGAGTCACGTCTGCACAACAGTGGGTGATAGTGCTCATGGGAGATTGGAGTTTTTTTACCCAGAAACACTGGTGATTCCTGATGGTCCTCACTGTGCCTTTAAGACATAGCCTGAAAAAGTAAAGAAGTTAACTCATCATAAATCAGGGAAAAAGAGCAAATCAAATGCCTGGATTCATGTACAGTTACAGATTTCATATGCACACCAGAGATTTTTAAGGTTTTATGATATTTTGATAGAGCTTAGCTAGCAGCTGACCTCCTCTTCCACTCTCTTTGCGAAGACACCTGATGGCTACACATGATTTAACTACAGCAAACAGAAAATATTTAGTGATTCTCATCCGTTTCCAGTAACTAATTATTATTTCTATGTTGTATAAATTATGAATGCATTTGAATCTCAGAGCAGGCTGCATCACAACAAAAATTTTCACTGTACCCTCAACCTGCTGGTTTAAGGACATGAAGCAAAGGAAAAACATGCACACGGGTCCACCGGTGTGTTCCCTGATGCTGGAATGCAGTGTGTTTCACCTCAGACAGCACTGGTCAGGCATACAAATAAGGTTAGTGTGTCCCAGGGGGGTGTGAGCTTGGCAGTTGTTTTCCTGCTTTCAGAAAGGGAATCCATTTGTTTCCACAAGAGGTAAACACAGCTACCCCAAACATCACTGGATCATTTTAAAACTGTACTTAAGTTTTTCTAATTCTAGGTGTTGTCTATAGTTAAAACAAGAAATGTTTGGCTCAAGAATCCCCTAAAGTCTGCATATATAGCACACTGAGATTTAATAAAGGCTGGCAGAAGAAAATCAATATGATATATAACATTTCTGTTGGAAAGTGACACCCTGTAATTCATCAACCTGTGATTGATTAGATATCATAATATGTAGTTTCACTGGGCCAGAGATATACATCTTTGTCATCTATACAACTCACTGGTTTTGCACTTTACACTTTGCTTTGGTTTGCTTCTGGTTGATTTGATTTTTGGGTTGATTGGTTTGCAGTTCTTTGCGATTGTTTTCCTCTCTCACCCCTAACCTAAAGGCATGCCCCAAATCTTTTTTTCTTCTTCTTCTTCTTCTCTCGTAGTTTTTAAATTATTTGGGTGATATGATGCCCAAGATGCCTTTTTTATTTTTCCTTTTTTTGCTTTTTTAGAAACCCTACGCACTTCAATCCTGTGAGAACTCTGGACTGTTTTTGAACTCAGCCTTGTCACTTTAGACCTTTTTAGATCCAAGCCTTCTACTGCATTTCATTAGACATCAAAGCACAAGTGAATGTTTTTAACTTCTGGGCAATGCAATTACAAAGGAGCAGCAGTTTGCCGACAGCTCCCTCTCTTCCATTGCATTCCTGAGTACACAGTGAAGTGCAGTAACAGGCCAGCTTTTAAAATGTTATCACTTTGCCTTTAGTAAATATTAAACGGCTGAAATATCTCAGTTGAGTGCACCCACTCCGCCTCTCTGTTGGATGCTTGTTGTCTTAGATTAGCAACACTTTTTGTGGTCTTGGACTCAGAATACTTTCTTAATCCTGAGTCTCTAAATCTCCTCAGCAACCTGCGGGTGCTTCGTCAATGTTATGTGGTTTCTTTTCACGTTTTTGGTTTTGGTTTGACTAGAAGTAGTGTGAAGAGATTGGCAGTGGTTTGCTCTGGGCGATGTCTTGCAGGCGATGCCAGTATGAACTGCATCTTTTTCTCCTTATCTCTAGTCGGAATGCCTCTTCTCCTCCTCTCCAACTCTCTCCTCCTCTTTCTGAGCTTTTGTTTCACTTTACTCTTCTTTTATGGATGTTTATCTCTCTCTCTTTTTCTATCTTACTTCTGATTGGTTTGCGGTGCTGCTTGCTCACCTGAAACGCAAGCAGGGTCACATGGGTCTCTTCATGATTTTCTTATACCAATGAATCATCCAATGATCTGCTATATTTCTAAATGACTCAGATATTAGTTGGTTGCGTTCTCTTGAGTTCAGCACATTGGGATAAAATTATTGTTTCAGTGAAACAATTTAACATTTGAAGGATAAAATCTGTCAAAAATCTACTTTTAAAGAAACCCATGTTACCACCTGAAGTGATTGTACTGATTGTATTATTTGCTTGAAAATTTGACATGCAATGTGAGGAAATGATGAGCCCATAATGAAATGAGCTGTAAAGAAAAAGTCACTCACATCTGCACTGTAGTCCAACCTGAGAGCACTCCTGTGTATTATTCAAGCAGGCTTTGTTCCTTTTACTCCTCTGTCATACAACAACACCATATGGACTCCTCAGGGCTGCAAGAAGAAAAACAATGAGGAGATGATTCTGAAACACACTTTTCAAAGTTTTAGTTGACCCCACTTGTCCCTGGTGTTATTTACTCACACAAACACACATTTTGATATTCAGATTTAGATTACTTAATTGAACTCAATTCCATCAACCCTCCCTCCCTCCCTCCGTCCCTTCTCTCCGATTCATCCCAGTCTTCCTTCTATCCATAACTCTTCCCTTCCTTCCTTCCTCTCTTCTCTACACCCTGAAGCCTCAGCTCCCCTTATGAGACATTCACACTGACATATACTTAAACAAACATATTTCACTGACACACTGAAAAACTCTTTAAAATACATCATTGTCTTCTTGATGGAATAGAAATGTCTGTTACTCTGTCTACGTCACAATCATGAGTGATCATTAAGTTGTGTGAAAGGCTCTGTTAAAATTCCCTTTAATGCATCATTGTTTCCTTCTTCTCTTACTTTTTTTCTCTTAAATTTTCTGACCTTCACCTTTTCCTTATTTCCCTTTGTTTCTCTCCCCTAAATACAACTTCTCTCTTTTTATCTCTTCTCTTTCTTTATTTTCTCGCTCATGTCTCTTTTTCCCCCTGCTTCAGATTGCATCCTTCCTGCTTAGGCTCTGTTGTGGCACAAAGAGGAAATAATGATGCATTATTGTGCAGCATGGTATTTTAACAGAGTCTTTGCCAAACCAGAGTGAACAGCTTCATAAGCTGAACTACTTGTGGGTCTGTCACTGATAACACTGTAGAAATGTGATGCTTAAGACACCCAGCAGGTGTTTGTACCAGTGTTGTAGGTTTTATCCAGCTTCCCGAAAGCATCTTTGGAAGTGCAGATCTTTGTCTCCTGACTTCTTGTTCATCTTTGATCTGAAAACAAAACGTGTTGCTCTCAGGTCAAAGAAAGACTTTAAATGCAAACGCTGCATTGACCATCAATGCTGAAATGCATTTGGTAAACGCAGTTCAAGTTGAACAAAATCTTCAACTTCTGTTAGTGAAGCCTCAGCTGGCAGAAAGCAGAACAGATAGCTTCAGAAGCGCCCACCCATCCCCAACTCACACACAAGCCTCATATGACACACGCAGGGTTGCACAAAGACACGTTCACAGTCCCCTCAAAGGCTGCCCCGGACCATTATTCATTATTTTGGCCCCCATGGCGCAGGATGGCAATTTCCCAATATCTTACAGTTACACGTCCCAATCTTCTCGTAGCATGATAAGAGGTGATTCAGCCTGATGTGGCCCTCACACAGGATGCAGCCGCTCCCTGTATGCAGTAATATCTTACAGAATCCCCCCCTGGCCCCTGATGAAATTATGTTTTCACCTTTCCACCATGTGAGGGGTGATCTGAGGGTGAATCCTCTCCATCTCGGTGGTCTGTGAGTTATTTTGGTCTGGGCTGACGTGGAATTCTCACTTCTCTCACTTCTCTCACATCAAAACACAAACACACACACTCTCTCACACACACACACACACACACACACACACACACACACCAAGGCGCTGCTCTGGTGCTGATCTTTGTTGCCTTTCCTTAAAGCCAGCTGACTCCTCCTCGTCCTCGTCCTCCTCCTCTTCGTCCTCCTCCTCCTCCTCTTCCTCCTCTCACTCCCCTGCGGTAAGGCCAATGGTACGCTCCGACGGTAACCTCGCCCGCCTCCTTACCTCCTCCAACATCCCTCCATCCCTCCATCCTTCCATCCCTCCTTCTGCTACGCCAGCCATGGTATGATCCGAAACTTTTGGCTTTTTGTTAGTCCTGACATCTCTCCTCTGTCGCTCCTGTGGGCTGTGATTTCTGCAGCATGTCCAGAGCTCTGCTCCTCCTTCAGCTTCTGTTTGTACTTTTACATGTTTATATAAATGTGTGTGTGTGGGGAAGCAAATATTGTGCAGACATAGTGTAACTGAAGTCTTGTGACTTTCCTTGAGTGGCTATTGTTGTTGCAAAGGCACCCGCTGTCCCCAACTCCCCCATGGCTCCCCCATGGCTTGCAGCTCCCCCCTCTCCTATGGGTGTGGTTCCTTTGATGCTTCGTCATCAGCACAAGCCATCACGGTCACGCCATCACGCTGTCTCTCTTTCTCTCACTGCTCTCCACTGGCCTGCCTTCTCTCTATCTACCTCTCTGTCTCTCTCTCTCTCTCTCTGCCTACCTGTCTGTTATCTGTTCGTGAATCAGTCTGTTTGTTTAGTCTGGTTGTTTTTATGTATCTGAATAATTCAAACTATTCTTCATATTCAGACACACACTCTCTCTCTCTCCTAATCTGTTACACTTAGTGTCACTGTACCTGTCTGGCTCACTGCCCCTCAATCTCAGTGGTGAAATGGTCCCCACTGTGGTTCAGTTGTGCTATTACATGCAGTTCAGGAATATGAGTCCTCACAAGGATGTGTCATTTTCGACATGTTCATGTATGGAGTCTGGGATAACTCATGTCTCAGGTTTGTGAACTATAACACAGCAGTACCAGAGTGAGTCTCATCCATCCTCAGAAAGCACTGAATCGATCCCAGAGAACAACAACAGTTTGAAGTGGTCATTCTTTATGGTCAGCAGTTTCAAATTAGCCAACGACATCTGTTATCCCAAACTGCATAAAGATGTGTGGAGAATGGCAGCTTCTTTATAGGGCCGCACTGTGGTTTCTCTGTGGGATTAGCGTAAAGAATTGATGGCCTCTTGGAAAAACACAAATGGCATGAAGTAGCTTTAGAGGTCAGATTAGCAGAGCTTCTGTTTTGAGGGTCACATGTGATAATGGAATTGAGGGAAAATGTGGTGCAGCTGCATTTTTAGAGGGTCAAGTTTATTGTCAGGGCATGTAATTAGCTGTTGGCTGCTTCTGATGCATTTTCTTGTCATTTTACAGCTATAATGGTTGATAATTTGTGTCTTAAGCTCCATCTTCTTCATCTATTGTTGTTGTATATTTTGAATGGGTTCCTAACTCATGTGCTTAGTGCACAACTCTTAAAAAAATCTGGATGTTTGCCTTTTCTTTTTTGTCTATTTGTTCCTGAGAATGAGCAGCAGCAGCATAAATAAATAAATCTGTAATAGAATAGCACTCAGCGAGGTGACTGAATATTTCATCATCGAGTTATTTCCTGTGGACAAGTACGGGGACAATAGACAGAAGGCTGCAGTGCCTCTCCAGCTCCTGCTTTAATGCTTTTACTGGGTACTTTTAAATAGCGCCACATTTTCCAAACTGTTTCAAGTCTTGTATTTCTTAACTGCTCTGACAGTTCAAGAATGACATGTTCATTGGAAGAGACTTTGCAAATGAAATTATATAACAGACTGACTCAGGTTTTAGGAGTGTAGTAAACACAGGGCAGTGGCTGCTAGTGCACATTTACTTAAAAGGGACTGTGAGGAGAATTCATATGAAGTTGACTGCAGCAACTCCCTCCAGCCATAGACTTGCGCAAACCATTTACAGGATAAAACATGATAAGGTCGTGTATTTATCAACAGTTACAAAGCGCTGTTGTTTTAAATGTAGCAACAAGCAAACTTTGTAAGTTTGTATCATAGTTTCTTAGCCACTACATTTAGTGCTACTCACAACCCTGTGCCCTAAGAAGTATTTTATCTGTGTAACACTAGCCTTTAGCTCTTTAGTGTTTTAGCCTCTAGCTCGTGTTTTAGCTTTTAGCCCATGATTTGGTCCCTAGCTTGTGCTCCATCACACCAGCTCTTGTTTCCACTATCACAGCTTAATAAATCACAGACATCATTTTAAGCAGAGAAAACAAAAACACATTTGTTAGCCAGCGTGGTGTTGTCATCATAGAGATTTTGGCATGCTGTAAATCAGTCCAGTCCCTATTCGAAAGCTAGGAACTAGCATTTCAAAATGACCTATTGTAGCACTGATAACCTCATTTTAAATTGTGGATTATGATCAGGCGTATATCTGGATATGTGACTTCTTTAAGATCCCTTAAAAACTCCTCACAGTCCCTTTAATCCACCTGGACTTGGTGTCACGGTGGCCACTTCCTGTGACACACTGCATTTCTACATGCTTTAAGTCAAGCAGCCTCTGCCCACAGGTGAGGACTTTAGTTGGAACCTGTTGTGAAATGTTATCAGTGATTAATGAAAGGGCTTACCTCCATCAATAGTATTCTCCCTGGCCTGGCTTCAGCTATTAGAATTTAAGTCCATACTGATGCAGGATATCCAAAATCTTTCAGCTTAGCAGAATGATTTACCTCAGGGGCTCCCAAAGTATTTTAAGCCTTGTGTGACAAATGTCTTTGCAAGTCTGGATTTACCTGTTTATAGGTTTTGGCAGCAACACCCAAGTGTTTTTCTTCCCCTTAAAGTGAGCTGGAGGTGCTGGGATTAAGGAACCATTAATATCAGTGACAGTGAGAGAAATTGAGCCTCTTTTAGTGGAGAGACTTTTGGGATGTTAAACATGAGGTACCCTCTGACTTGTCTCTTTGCACAGTTTGGTTCATGTGTTGATGCAGATGAGTGTAGAGGCCAGATAGATGCTTTGTAACTCTTCTTGTTGCCAAGTGATTTTTCCATGAAGCCAGGAAAAATAAGCATGATTGCCCGATTCTCTCCCAGATCTCTTGTGTCAGTTGATTTTGATGGGATTTTGTTGGACGCAGATTTCCATTTATTAACTCAGTGTGTGTGTGTGTGTGTGTGTGTCTGGTGTGTGTGTGCGTGTTACATATTTACGTCCACATATAACTGTGGGTGGGAATATGCATATGAATGTTACATGTATGTCCACATTCCTCCATGTGTATGTGTTTGGACTTGTTTGTGTGTTGTTGTCATCATCTTACCTGCGTGTTTGTGTCCGTGTGTGTGTCCCACATTTACCCATCTGCATGTGTCCTCATGCGTCCTGTGTTTTTTTCTGATAAAAAAAACACCAAACCCCACCAAAAGGGACTGCAGAACTCTGAAGAGAACGCCAGGATCTCCATCACCTTCTTCCGGCTGTTCCGCGTGATGAGGCTGGTGAAGCTGCTGTCTCGCGGGGAAGGGATTCGGACCCTGCTGTGGACCTTCATCAAATCCTTCCAAGTGAGGGGAGAACCGGACACAACATGCTAGAGCAGGGGGGCTGGGTTTACACAGGGTTTTAGTTTGGAGTTTTAACACTTATGTGACCCTGATTGAAGCTTTTCTTTGAAGCCTTATTTCTGTTATTTACCTTTCATCAAAGAGAATTTATTAATTAAAGGGTTGATGATTCCAAATATGAGTGGTTTTGAATTTAAAGTGGTTTTGATTGTGTTAAACATCATGTAACTTCAGATCTGAGTCACATGGGGCTAAAAATGTCCCTGCTGATGTGTAAACCCAGCCCGTCAGAGACTCACAAGCCACCTTTCCTTTCCTTGCCTCCTCCCTCCTCCTCCTCAGCACCTTCTGTTTTCTCCAAGAATTGCAGGACAGCTTTAAAGAGGGATGGTGCAAGGTAACGGAGAGGAGGTTTAGGAGTCTTTCTTGCAAAGTTAGATGTTGAAGGATTAAGGAAGCTGAGAAAACAGGAATTCAGGAATATTAACCACCAATCTCTCCTCACTTCTCTTCTCTCCTACTCTTCTGCCTCCTCTCTTTTTCTACTCCCTTCTCCTTTAAACACCTTCCTACTAATCTCTAAGACTTGCCATGCTCTGTAGGCAGGTTAAGAAGTAGAAAAGTTTAACAAAGCGCCACACCAAAAAGTGAAATCATTTGATAGAGAGGTAGAGAGAAAATGAAGACAATCTGTTCTCTCTCTTGTGCTGACTGAGATCGGCCATTTCATGTCAGAATACAGTCACTAAATCTTTCAAATTAATCGTTATTTTAAAAAGAGTCATGTTCCTATCAGTAGCACCGGTGCACATAAAGATAGATTTTCTAAACTTCATTATTTCATTTGTTTATCATGATCTGGCCGACTGCCCCAGGCACAGAGATAGTTGGCTGGGAGCTCACCTCCAAACACTTTTCCTGGTGTGTTTTTATACAAAGCATACCTATTCTGGCCCCTTCTGGCCAAACACATCAGTGCTGAATGGTCTCCTGGCTCAACTTAGAGAGCAGTTTGCATTTTGCTGAGGTTTTGCACTCCACTAAGTCAGATGATTCGTCCTTGATTGTTTTTGGTGTTGTGCCACATAGGGCTGCAGATCAGTTCACTTTCAATTCATTAAGTACCAATCATTCTCTTATAAAGCTCTTGCTCATTAAAAAAAGCCAAAAAGTACATGTTAGATTAACCCAATCCTTTTTACAATTCTTTCCTAATTGTGTCAGTTAATTAGAGATGTGAGGTTTGAGTGAAAGTGAATGAACTCCAGCCTTAGTGCAGAATGGTTCATTGTCTCCAGCGTTGTACTGATGTGTGTCTCTCCTCCTTAGGCTCTGCCCTACGTAGCTCTGCTTATAGTGATGCTATTCTTCATATACGCTGTCATCGGCATGCAGGTAAGCTGTTGTATTGTCACCTTGTTTCCCTCCCTGTTGTGTTTTTTTCCCTCTCACCTTTTCCTCCAGCTGGCTCCGTCCTGTGTCTGTCCTCTTGGAGTCCTGTCACGTCGCAGTCTCTCCTCCACTTCTCTTTCTCCTCTAACTGTTTCCCGTCTTTGTCTCTATTCTCTGTCTGTCCGTCCTTCCTGCTGTTTCCTGATTGATGAGAGGGACATCTATTTTGCTCTGATTTTCTGGGGACTCTCTCGTTTTTGTCCAAGAAAGCATTGTCTTCCTCTGTCAAAGCTGATGACATATCCTGTGTGCTGTTACTACTTCCCCCCCTCATACAGATGTTTGGTAAAATAGCGCTGCGGGACAACACGCAGATCAACAGGAACAATAATTTCCAGACATTCCCTCAGGCTGTGCTGCTGCTCTTCAGGTGAGGAAAAATCACTTCTCATTCTCACTCATTACCTCCCACGTCTTCATCTCCCTTATTATTTCCCTCATGAACCCCATTTTCATGAATTCAGTCAAC
>RPOG01007055.1:0-20257 GCA_008086565.1 Thalassoma bifasciatum
ACAATCCTGATTGTCCTTTTCCTCTTTGGCCCGGAGGACACCACGTCCATGATTTCCAAAAAGAGTTCTGCGGCGTTTGTGTGTGTTGTTGATGTCTGACTTTGTCTTTGCATGGTAGAGTTTGAACTGTCACTTGTAGATGTAGTGATGAACTGTGTTAACTAACAATGGTTTTCTGAAGTGTTCCTGAGCCCACGTGCTAATATCCTTTACACAATGATGTGGGTTTTTAATGCAGCGCCGCCTGAGGGGTCAAAGGTCACGGCCATTCAATGTTGGTTTTGGGCCTTGCTGCTTACGTGCAGAGATTTCTCCAGATTCTCTGAATCTTTTGATGATATTATGGTCTGTAGATGATGAAATCCATCAATTCCTGCAGTTGGACAAAGTTGAGAAACATTGTTCTTAAACTGTTGGACTATTTGCTCACGCAGTTGTTGACAAAGTGGTGAACCTGGCNGACTTACCTTACAGTAGATTCATCACGTCTGTTTTCATTATTTCAACAGCACTGTAAATAATTATTTTTTTCTCTTTTTTTTCCCTTAAACTGATATTATTGCAAACAGAAAAACAAACCAATAATAATAAAAAAGGAAGAAAAAAATAGAAAATGAGAAAATGACTTGTGTGGGAGGGGAATTTAAACAAAAAAAACAAAAAAAAAAAATCAAAAACTTTTGGACTTGTAGGACATGAAATGAACTCTTGGAAAACAAAAAAAAAACAACAAAAAAAAGAGGAGATAGATTGATTTAAACTCTTCATCCCACTTCTTCTTCTTCTTCTTCAGTCCCGTATGTAACTTTTATTTTCCTGGTTCTCCTCTTCGCCCTCCCTCTTGTTGCCTCCATCGCTCGCTCCTCTCTCACGGTGCATCTGTCATTTCTGTCCCCGAGCGGGATGTCCGACCTAGAAATAGGTCCCCCTCCTCCTCCTCTCCTCCTCTCCTCCTCCTCTTCTTTATTCTCAACATCCTCCTGATAAAAAAAATGATCAAAATCACTTTCAAAAGCAAGAACAAGAATTTCTTCGGTGACCGTTTCTTCTTTGAGTGTGTTTACGTTTGTGTTTGTCGGAGGTCGATTTTTAAACTTTATTCTTAAAATGAACTTCCCGTGATCTCAAATTAACTCAAAAAATAATATTTGCACACTTTAAGGCTGCTTCAGACAAAATAAGCGCCCAATTGAATTAAAAAAAAAAAAAGATCTCAGATTGTTATCGTTGACAGTATCAAAATTCAAAGTAATCTCGGCTACGCTCTTGATTTGTAAAATACTCTTTGATTCCTCCAAAACGTATTAAAAACATTTTATTCTCTCTTTAACAATACATGTTGAGCTACTTTGTGTTGATTTGACTTTGAAATCTTAAGCAGAGCCCCTGTAGTGCACCACTTCCTGTAACCTTCACAATAAAAGCCCCCAAAATGTTAAACTGACCACAAAATTGTATTCACTTTGGAAAACAGGAAACTTGCACAATTTCTGGAGTCTACTTGAGAGGATTAAAGTTTGATTTTGTTGTGTTTAGGTGAACTTCTTATGATCCCAAATAAAAACAAAACAAATGTTTGCACATTAAAAGGCTTTTTCAAAAAAGATTGGCATTAAATTGAAGCAATAATGTCGGTTTTGTACAGTCGACATACTCTTGAATGTTGTATTACTCTTTGATCAATATCTCCAAACTAATGAATTGACTAAAGATAATTCACTATCCCTTAGGAATAATCACTTAGCCTCCTACTTGTGTTGTTTTTGCACTGAAAATTTTTGCAAAGCTTTGGCACGAAAGCAGCATCACCTGTTTCCTTCACAATAAAAGCCTCAAAACGTTTCCCCGGTTAAAGTGGCGTTAAAAATTGTTTCGATTGGATTGTTAGATTTCTGTTGGAATTTGGTTTTAATACTTTTTGCTTCAAGCTAAACTCCCTGTGATCCAAAATAACCTCAAAAACAAATATTTGCACACTTTAAAGCTGCACTCGAAAAGATTATCGCAAAGTTTAAAGCTCAAAAACAAACAAGTCTAAGAATCACAGATTTTTTCTGAGCTGCTTTTGCCTTCCTCTCTCCAAAACTAACAGAAAAAATCCACTCATTCCCTTCTGAAATCTTTGGCAGAGCAGTCGTGATGCAGCATTTCCTGTATCCTTCACAATAAAAGCCTCAAAACCAGTAAAACAGGCCACAAAACTGGATTGGATTTTGAAAACAAGACACTCAGACAGTTTCTTCTTTGAGTGTGTTTATGTGCATGTTTGTTTGAGATATTAGAGGTTGAATTCTATGCTTAAGATCAACTTCCTATTGTTCCCAAATTGATACAAAAATATATATTTCCACATTTTAATGCTTCTTAAAAAAAAAGATTAACCCTGAATAATGGCTCAAAAACAAACAGCATGAAAAGTTGAAGTCGAGAAATCGCAATTTGTAACTGTCAACAGCATCAAAAATCAATGAAATAGCAGCCACGCTTTTAATTTGTGTGTTACTATTTGACCTCTTAATTCAAAAACCGATAAATTGATTAAAAAAATTACTCACTTTCCTCCTCAGAATTGTGTGGAGCTTCTTGTTGTAGTTTTACTACTCTGATATCTTTTGCAGAACCTCTGTAATGCAGAGTTTCATGTGTCCTTCACAATAAAAGCCTCAAAACCAGTTAAACTGGCTATGATACACTGCAAAAAAACTTAAACGTCAGCAAGTGTTTGTCTTTTGTTTCTTAATTTTTGACCCAGTATAAGCCAAATTGAACTTTCCAGTATAGTAAACTATCTTCTTTCATGTTATTTTAAGACAAATATGATGCCAAAATTACTGGATTACTAAGGAAAAAGTTTCTTGTATAAAGACATTATTCTGATATGACACACAATTGTTTTTTTTTGACTCATTACAAGCAAGTCAGGTGTCATTTTTGTGTTTTAGAATATCGAAATAAGACATTTTTCTGGTCTGGAAAGTTAAATTTGGCTCATTAAGTCTAAAAAAACATTATTTTAACTAAAACCACAACTCATTTGTATTTGAGTTTTTTTGCAGTGTATGAATTTGGATGTGAAAAACAGGAAAATCAGCTTCAGTTGGAGCAATACGTGGATGGTGAAGCTGTCATTGGAATTAATTTAGCGACTGTTAAACAGTTTGTGCACTTACTGCTTTTTTAAAGCAAGATTTCACCTGCAAGATTCAAGAAAGCGCAACTTAAAAAAAAAAAATAAATAAAAGTGAGATTTTTTTTTTTTTTTTTTACACATGAACACACGTAAACACACTCACTCCTCTTTTCTGCTTCCTCCATGTCTTTCCCTCCCTCCCTCCTCCCTGGTTTCCCTGGTAACAGTCACCGTGACCATGGTACAAGACCAGTAAAAACCCCCTTGAAACAAAAAAAAAAAAAAAAAGAAACTTAAAAAAGTCTTCAGAGGAGCGCCAAATCTTTTTTCCTCCCTGTTGTGAACGAGACGAGCGCCCCGCGTCATTTCCACTTCTTCTTCTTCTTCTCTTCCCCTCCACCCACCCACCAACCTACCTACCTACCGCTCTGCCCACCGGGGGGCGCCGCGTTGACTTCACAGTATTACAACAAAAAGAAAAGACAACCCTGTACATTGTTATTGAATGCAGTACACTGATAATCTTGTATCTTGTAGTAATTTAGCCTATGTTTTTTGCTTAGGAAACTGTGGAGAGGAGTATCCAGTATATAAAGAGGTATTATGGAACAAGACTTCCTGGTATTTATGATAGTGTTCCCCCCTTTTTAGTCCTTTCTTTTCTTTCCGTCTCTCACTCCTCCCTCTTCTCTTGGTTTTTATCTCATTTTGGATATTTTGATGAAGTTTCTTTTGACCATTGGATATATTTTTTTTAGTTGGGGAGGGAAGGAGGGCGGGGGGTGAGGGTGAGGGGAAGGTAGGCAGGGAGTCATGGGTCAAAGGATGGAGGGAGGGAGGGATGGATGGAGGGATGGAGGGAGGGAGGAGGGAAGGCGTGGAGCTGTGGAGCAGACGGTGATCCTCCCCCCTCCTCCCTCGCTGAGTTCATGTGTGCTTTAGAGCGGCCCAGATGTAATATGATTTAAAAACTGAAAAAAAAAAAAGATAAAAAAGGGTTGGAGAAATACAAATGTTTAATTATTTTAAAAAATAAAGAGATATTAAATTAAACCTGTTTTGTGATAAAGCCCAGACGCTGGATTTGCTTCATTTACAGGGTTCACACAATGAGTGTGTGTGTATGTGTATGTGTGTGTGTGTGAACACAAACAGATTTTATCACCTCAACACTTCACATCACAACATTATGACACAAAACACTGATTTACAGACATTTATTATTAATTTGCAATTGTCGAAGAATGCTGAAAAACACCTGTTTGGATGATTCCACAGGTGAACAGGTGAGTGTCATGATTCACCACTTAGTCAACAACTGCGTGAGCAAAAAGTCCAACAGTTTCTCAACTGCAGGAATTGATGGATTTCATCATCTACAGTCCATAATATCATCAAAAGATTCAGAGAATCTGGAGAAATCTCTGCACGTTAGCAGCAAGGCCCAAAACCAACATTGAATGGCCGTGAACTTTGACCCCTCAGGCGGCGCTGCATTAAAAACCCACATCATTGTGTAAAGGATATTAGCACGTGGGCTCAGGAACACTTCAGAAAACCATTGTCAGTTAACACAGTTCATCACTACATCTACAAGTGACAGTTCAAACTCTACCATGCAAAGACAAAGTCACACATCAACAACACACACAAACGCTGCAGAACTCTTTTTGGAAATCATGGACGTGGTGTCCTCAGGGCCAAAGAGGAAAAGGACAATCAGGATTGTTCTCAGCGCAAAGTTCAAAAGCAGCATCTGTGATGGTATGGGGGTGTGTTAGTGCCCATGGCATCATGGGTAACTGTCAGTATCTGTGAAGGCAGCATTAATGCTGAAAGGTACAAACAGGTTTTGGAGCAACATCTGCTGCCATCCAAGACACTTTGTCTTTTTCAGGGACGTCCCTGATTATTTCAGCAAGACAATGAAACCAAGACACATTCTGCTCCTGTTACAACAGCGTGGCTCCGTAGTAGAAGAGTGCAGCTACTAGACTGACCTGCCTGCAGTCCAGACCTGTCTCCCATTGAAAATGTGTGGAACATTATCCATCCATCCATTTTCTTAACCGTCTATCCTGCTAATCAGGGTCACAGGTGGGTGGAGCCTATCCCAGCTCTCATTGGGGGAGAGGTAGGGTTCACCCTGGATTGGTCGCCAGTCAATCGCAGGGCTGACATAGAGACAAACAATCATTCACACACACTCACACCTACAGGCAATTTAGAATAATCAATTGACCTAACGTGGGCATGTTTTTGGTCTGTGGGAGGAAGCCGGAGTACCCGGAGAGAACCCACGCCACCGTGCAGCCCTGTGGAACATTATGAAGAACAAAATACAACAACAGAGACTCTGGACTGTTGATCAACTGAAGTTGTTCATCATGGGCAGACCTCAAAGTTTTGGATCAGATAAGTGACATTAAAAGCTTGGTGAGACTTTCTTGACCTGTAATTCACTAATTTAACTCAGAATATATATTTTTTTAAGCTTCCTTATAAATCATGAACAGGGACACTAAAGATAAAACTGATTTTAAGGGTGGATGTTTTCTGTAGCTGCAGTACTTCATTCTGCCACCAGGTGTCAGCAAAGCCCTAAAATTCAAAAAGCAGAAAGTGAGTTTGTTTAGTTTCTGTGATAAATGTAATCAGAGACAGAACATCAGAGGTGAAGCTTTTATGGCGCTGATGTGATTTTAAATAAACCTTTTTGAATCTTTCTCCACATTAATTACAGATATCTTCTTCTCTGATTTCTTTTCTTTTTTCCTCGCAAATTTTTGACTTTGCTTCCTCCAAATATCATGACTTTTGTCCCTTTCTCTGTCTCTGTTTTTGTTTTATTTCTTTCCACCCTGCAACAAACATTATCTACCAGACTTGACTTGTAATAAAAGTAAAAATAAAACAACAAATGACAAAAAAAAGGGATTAAAAACAGGATGTGAGCTTTTTTGCAGAGCCTCATCGTTCACTCATAGACTCATATTTGGTCTCATGGTTTCTTGGTTTGATGTTTTGTCGTCCGTCTCGGTGGATAAATAATAAATAAATAATAATTATAATAATAATAAATGAATAAATAATTTTCCCTCCCTTGTTTTTTTTTCCTCTGACCTGTTGTTTTTGAGCTCAGTGTAATTCCTGATCACTGAAAGTGTTTTTCTCTCACTGACTCATCTGCTTCCTCACCAGCTTTTATTTTGGCGGTCACCTACTTCCTCTCCCTCTGTTTCTGACTTTCTCTCTCTCTCTTCTCCTTTCTCTCTGACACAGTTTCCTTTTCCTTCTCCCTGCGTCTCTTATCTGTTTCCTTCCTTCAATCTCAGTTTCTTTTTCTTTTTTTGGGTCCACATCTCTCTTTCTCTCTTTTCCATGCAGTATTTATTTCTCCATCTCCTTATCTCCACTTTTCTTTTCTCACATTTCTTTTCCTCATGTCCTTCTCCTCTGACCTCTGTTTTCATTCTCTCCTATTCTTCCTTTTCTAACTTGTTTTCTTTCTCAGGTCTTTCCGAACACAATCCCTCCTTTTGATAACCATCCTTCCTTCTTTCCTTTTCTGTTCTCATCTGTTCTTCGTTTCCTTCGCTTTTCTTTTTTTTACTTCTTTCGCCTTCTGTCTTGGTCGTTGTGTCACCTTCTTCATTTCTTTTCCTTTATTCCCATGATGCATTGAGGCTCTAATCACACCGATAGTGAGTGAGTGAATGGAGCGTTCTGATTGGCTGTGACGCTCTCACCTGTCCTGTGGTCAGTGATGCTGTGAGGATGTTTCAGGACGAACGCCGCCGCCCACGCCATCGCCATAAATACTGCTGCTGCAGGAGAGGCCAACCCACACACACACACACACACACACACACACACACACACACACACACAGCTGAGTGTGTGTGTGTGTGACTCTTCTCTGACACACAAACATGCTGTTTTCTAATTTTTGTATTTTTCTGTTTACGTTTGATAATTTATTGATGTCGGGAAAGTTTCAGAGGCTCAAAGCTCAAACATTAAGAAAGATTTTCAGGTTGAAGCGTCTTAATAACAAACAAAGTTTCCACTGTTTGATTTTCAGACACTTTAGGAAAAAAGAGAACGTTCAGATATTGATCCTCACTCATGTTTTCACAAACTTTCTGATTAGATCAAACTGGACCTGATTAATTTACAGAAAGTCTCTAACAGTTCAAACCAAAGACTAAAACATGAGCTAAAGGCTAAAACAGAGGCTTAAGGCTAAAACTTGCTAAGTGCTTAAACATATGTTAAGCAAGAGCTAAAAACCGTAAAAAGTAACTGAAGAACAGCCGGACGCTTGAGGCTAAAACAAGGGCTACAAGCTAAACACAAGCTATGGACAAAGTCAGGAGCTAAGGCTAAAAACAGGTGCCAAAAACTTAAATAGGAGCTTAAAGCTAGTACATGAGCTAAAGGCTAAAAACAGGAGCTTAAGGCTTAAAACAGGAGCTAGAGCAGGCATCACCAAATGGCGGACCGCGGTCTATACAATAAAAAATATCTATAAAAGTTCCAACGTGAAACGCCAGGAGACGAAACATAAACGTTTTGAACAAACAAACTCTGAAGTGAAAGCAGAGAAAATGAACAGACTCAAAGCCCAGTACGACCACCTGCCTCACTCATTCACCTTTTCTTAAAGCAAAGATCTGGAAGATAATAATGTCCAGTGTGGTTTATTCAAATATCAAGATCTGTATGTAATCGATACATGACTATCAAATCTAATTATTACAGTACAAGTTAAAAGCTTTCTAACATCATTTATTGTTTCATAACATAAAACTGAATGAATACGGCATAATGTTCTTTCATTAAATAAAAAAGTAGGGATGCATTTCAAATAAGAGGATATCAATAAAATGTGAACATTTTGAAAATAAAAGTTTTAAATAAGTGTGGGATTCCAGAAAACTAAAGGAAAGGGAGCAATAGCTGGAATTTCCCTTTTCCTGTTTCACATGCTAACTCATGATCTCAACCAATCTCACAGGTTAAATATCAATTTAACAGTTTTGTCACTCTCTTATGTCTCACTCCCCGACTTTTTTTGCTCAGTGGGAGAATTGAGCTCACCTCGACTTCATTCAAGCCCAAATTTAAAATACTGTCAGGACAAGTTAGAGCTCAAGTCCCACAGTAAGCAAAACAAAATAATAATAATAATAATAAAATGTGGGTACTTTTTTTTTTTTTTTAATCAAATGAAGAAAGATCATTATGCACAACTGCAGTCGCACATATTACTTCAGTTCTATGTTATGTAACAATAATTTATGTCAAAAAGCTTTTAAACTGCATTGAAATCATTTGATTTTTATAGCTGGGTATTGATTACATGTAGATCTTGGTACTTGAATATAAACCACGCTGAACATCATTGTTTCCGGACCTTTGCTTTAAGAAATTTCGTCTAACTGGACCTCTTCAAATTTTAATTGAAGACCCCTGAGCTAGAGGCTAAAACAGGAGATTAAGGCTAAAACTCAACTCAACTCAACTTTATTTATAAAACACTTAAATACAACCACAGCTGAAACAAAGTGCTGTGCAGATGTGGACAGAACATTAATATAAAGATAAAAATCAGGTATAAACACTCAAGTTGTTGTTTCCTTGTTTCATTGTTCCCCCTCAAAAAAAAAACAATTTAAGAACAATTAAAACAAAAACAACAACAGTAACTAAACAGGAGGTAAAGGCTAAAACAGTAACGAATGTGTTTGTGCTAATTCAAACCTGAGAGTCTATCAATAAAATGAAGAGCCAGGTTACATTTGCTCTGCTTGGTGAGGTTGGAGTTGGTAGATGAGACCTGGTAGGACACAACCAGGATTCACTAACGTTACTGACACGTATCAGAGCACCGAGCTGTGAGGAGCTGAGCTAAATGTAGCCGTGTAACTCACATTTCCACCAACTCTTACAGAGACGTGTCATAAAAATACTTTGTTCTGAATCCCAGCGGTGAGAAATGATTAAACAAAACCAAATCTATGCATGTTTGAGCTCTGACTGTGGGGAACGTTTTCCTCCTTTTCCTTCACACTGTTGGGATTTTGTCATAATGGAGCGTTGAAACAATGTCACTGCTTTTCTTTTCTTCTTAATTTCTGCTTTTTTCTTTAAATAATCGTCCTCGTTCACATTAACTGCAGGACTCAAGTTTTTTTTTTTTTTCTCACTCTGTTAATTTTGGATCCTTAAATCCTAGAAAACCACTCGGTGCTTAAAATAACTCAAACTCTCTTCGGACGATCTTTATTTCATGTCGCCCTCCTTTTCTTGGCTTCTTCCAACGCCATGAGTCTCTCCTCACGCCGTTTGAAGACTTAACCACGGGCGAGCGTGAACACACGTTGGCCTCATGTTTGGACGAGAAGCTGATTTAAATTTCCTTCTACATATTTCATCAGTGTGATATTAGATCAGCGAAGGCAGCACAGATGTTTGAAGCGTAACGTTCGCCCACACGTTTACAAACAGCTCGTCTGGGTCTATTTTGCATCACAAACATTAACCTCTTACGCTTTACCAGGTCATCAGGGATGCATTCGTATGATGTCATTAAAGTATAAACAGTAATGCCTTTATCAAAAATCAGAATGATTAACCGCTTTAGAAAGTTTAGATTCTTCACATTTCAGTCTCTAAGTTTGTTAACGTGATTAGTGAAAGAATCACTTGGATAGTGATCACAACAACGTGGATGTCCTACCTGTTTGGGGTCATTACGTCACATCCTGACGCCCGTACCCTGAATATTCACTCTCCTTTCCACCAGAGGAATCCAGAGTTCAAACATATCAAAAGTGTTGTTTCATCAAATTATTCCAAGTGGTGAAATTTCTCCTGTAAAGTCCGTTGTTTGTCTGTCTGTCGTGTCCGTTCTCATCAATAACAGCAGCTTCACAGTCTTAGAGCATTTCCTCCTCAATGCCAATCTGACAAAGCTGCAAGTCTTTGTTTTCGACTAAAGTGACTCCATCATTTTCTGTTGTGTTTTCATCCCAGGACAGCTTGTGATAGACAAAAAGCGCCCCCTATTTGACTTGCCAATAGCACACAGTGATCATACTGTAGGTAAAAGCACTATTAGAGGGTCGTTTATTGCCTAACACCTTGTTTTGTTGCTCATTTTTATAACTACCATTCAAATAAAGCTAGCTGTAGCCATTTAGATCATTGGCGAGACCCATTCATTGCCATGTAGCTTCGTTCACGTTTATGTACGGGAACAATCAGTGACTGTGAACTACAATTTTGTGATTTTCGTTGAACCTTTCAACAAAGAGAGCAAAGTTGACTAAAAAGAGGACACTGAGCACTGACAAAGCTGGTTTTATTTGCGCAAAGTCTTCTGACAAGAGCGTGTACAGTGAGTCCAACTGGTCACCTGAGACTAAAAACTATTTAACTCCAACCAGGTTTTACCTAAAAAGCTTAAATTTCACCCAGATGTAGATGAGAAGGTGTAGCAGTGATGTGGTGGATGTTTTATATCTGACATGAAGCATTTTGAAGTTAATGATGTTCAAAATAAAATACTGTTTCAGCTGCTTTTATCCTTATGTGGATTTTAGCCACATATAAAAACATGATATTTTCTGAAATTTAAAACTTTAATCTTTCAAATTAAGTGTCACTGATTATTTCTGACCTTGTGGTTTTTCAGTTATAAGCTTGAAACTTAGTAAGAATATCGACCAGGATTATGTGGGATGTAAAGGGTTAATGAACAGGATGTTTTATCACCACCAAGCTGCTCTTTGCTTTCAGATGGAGAGAATTTCCTATGACTTTAAGCATAATTATCATAAACTCCGTCTTTTGTCTGGGTTATAGTCACCTCGGGCGTCTTTCTGCTTCTATTAATTAGATTTAATTGTGACAGTCTGTTGGAAATCTTCTTCTTTTTCTTACAAACTCATCACCACCTCCTCTTAAAGTCTAATTAGGATCCTTTACTTCATCACTTCCTTTGCATTTCTCATGTCATATATTTGCATGAAGTTAATTAATCACACTAAATGAAACAGACGCTCTGGTTTGTTTATGAGCAGAGCATGCTGGGAAAGTAGGATGCAGGCCAGGAGAGGTCAGAAATCCATGAGGACGCTCAAACATCCTTTTTGGCTGCGCCTCTAAATATTTAACTGGGCTTTAATGCAGTGAGCTGAGAAACAGACTCTCCCCTCCCTCGCACGCCCGCTCTCGCTCCAAATCTCCCAGCGCCGCGTTTTTAAAAGCCCGGTTTCACTCTCCTGGAATAGTTTTTAAGCAGCACAAAAACCTCCTGACCCATAAATCCAGAGGTTTGTTCACGCACAGATGCTCACACACAGACAGGTGCAGGAATAATTGTTACTCTGTGGTTTAGTGTTTGTTCTTTCACTTTCATCCTTTAACCCTCCATCAAGTCCGTCTGACTTTAAAAAGACTCATCATATTCTTAAATGTGTACCATCATCTTATTAAAGTGCTTTTTTTTTTTAGCTTTTCTGTCCCTCTGGTGCTCCCGTAGTGCTCACAAAATCCAGACTTTCTCTTCCTGCTGTTTTTAGAAAACTTTTATTTCAACCTCTGTCTGAGACACTCCACTCACGCTACTGTCTCTTTAAGACTTCCTACTCCTAAATCCCACTTTCCTCTGATTGGTCGGCCCTCATATCAGCATATCAGGGGCAGACTTGGTGTTTGAGGCCCGAGATAAGGATCTTGTCTTGTGAAGTTCTCACCCTGTGAAGATCTTGTGTCGTGGAAATTTTGCCTCTCTTAAGGATCTTGTGAAAATCTTGTCAAGTTAAGATCTTGTTTCATAAGAAGATCTTGTCCCTGGAAGATCTTGTCTGGTAAATATCTTGTAAAAATCTTGTTTCTTGATCTTTTGCAGATATTGTCCTGTAAAGATCTTGCCTTGTGAAGATTTTGTCCAATAAGTATCTTGTAAAGATCTTGTCTCCGTAACATCTTGCCTTGTGAATATCTTGTCTAATCAATATCTTATGTAGATCTTGTCTTGTGTAGTTCTTCTCATAAAGATTGTGTCTTGTAAAGATCTTGTTTTGTGAAGATTGTGTCATGTGATTATCTAGTCCAATGAATATCTTGTCTTTGGTTCTTGTCTCATAAGATCTTGTCTTTTTAAGGTCGTGTGAAGATCTTGCTTTGTGAGGATCTTGCCAAATGAATATCTTGCATAAATTTTGTCTTGTTTAGTTCCCTCTCATAAAGATATTGTCTTGTAATGATCTTGCCAAGTGAAGATCTTGTCTAATGAATATCTTGTAGAGATCTTGTCTGGTGTAGTTCTTCTTGCAAAGATTTTGTCTTGTAAAGATCTTGTTTTGTGAAGGTCATGTCTTGTGAATATCTCATCTAATGAATATCTTGTAGCGATCTTGTCTCATGTAGTTCTTGTCTTACAAAGATCTTGCCTTGTGAAGATCTTCTGAAGATCTCATACCTTCAAAATCTTGTGTAGATCTTGCTGTTTGAAGATCCTGTCTAGTAAAGATCTTGTCTCGTTTAGATCCTGCTCTGTGAAGATCTCGTGAAGATCCCATAAATCTCTTTCTTTTTGTGAAGATGTCTTGAAGATTTTGTCTTCCAAATTTCCTTTTCTATCAAGATCTAAAGATCTCGTCTTGTGAAAATCTTGAACTTTCTAGATCAGTCCACAGATGGATTTAGGAAATTTTTACAAAACATGAACATGTAACACTTTATACCCCTCTTTAAATGAGTCCTATCAGTTTTTTTTAATAGCTGTTGCATTCTGGGTATTGTAGTCTCATTGATTCACATAAACGACACTGAACTTATTGAACAGTCACATGGAAAAACTCACTTTTTTAGTCTCTTTGTTCTTGGCGTTTGTCACTTTTTCTGCACTAATTGATCACGTAATCCTCTAACTTCACACACTCGGTCACTTCCTAACAAACGTCCTCTTGACTCCTCGTCAGGAGAAAATAAACCGTCTCCAGACGCCGTCCTCTCCTCACCGTGATGCACCTTTCCCACCATCCATTTAAACAACACAAGCCGCTCAGTTGACATGGAAACAGAACCGTTAATAGCCCGTGGATGTGGGCGACAAGGTGACTCACTCTGCTTTTTCCTGAAAACTTCTCCTGATCACACTTTTGTTTTGTGTCTTTGTGGTTTTTGGTAACAAAGCCACTCGTTCTCTGCCACCCGGTGATTTTGTTCCCCAGCTTTAATTCTCCTTCGGACGCCGGTGGGAGTGACCATTTCATTAGTGACACACTCACCCTGTGACATCCAGGAAGAAGAGACTGTACCTTTAAAAAAAAAAGAGAAAGTTTGTGCCTCAGTGTCGTGAGTTTGTCCCAGAGGGAGGAGAGGACGACGGTGACTCACCCAAAAGTCTGAAAGCTGCTTTTTCTTCTTCTGTGGAGGCGAAACGTGGGACTCTGACATCACCCACTTCAGAGCAGAGAGCGTCCACAGAGGTCCACACAAAAAAAACAAAACACTTTATTTCACAACTTTAGAGTAAGACTTTTGAGCTCGAGGCGTTTTATGAGTTTCAACATTACAGTAAAATAATTAAAGAGGAGGTTTTTACTGCTTCACCACATTTTAAAAACTCTGTATTTACAAATGTGGAATTTACATTTTTTCCTCTTCAACTCATGATACTTTTTTTTTTTTTAAACTTTAATCCATATTCTTCACCATTTTTGGTGATATCACAACATTAAAACAACTGCATTTATGACTTTTTATCTTCTTATATTAACTCTTAATGTCCTCATTTTGATCGTTTATCTCTTGATTTAAATATTCTCTTTTTATGACTTTTGATCAATACTTTTTGACTTTTAAAACCTCCTTGTTTCAGATTTTTAACCCATAATCACATATTTTTATCTCTTGTATTTGACATTCTATCCATACTTTTGACTTTATATTTCTTCAATTTGACTTTTTCTTTCATTAAATCAGCTTTTAATCTCCTTTAATCTTTTGAATTAATTTCTAAATTGATTCTTTTGTCTTAAATCTGAATCTCCTTATTTAGCATTTTTATCTCCTTATTATCAATTCTAACGAAACTTATTTTTTTTTCCTGCTTAGTTTTGACATTCAGCCAATACTTTTGATTCTTGTTCAAATTTTGACTTTCCCTGTCCTTATATCAACTTTTAATCTCCTTATTGTAAAGTTTTATATTTTGATTTAATTTTTAAAATTTTAATTTCACTTTAAATCCGCACTTGTCTTGTAATACTCTGATTTTTTCTTTTTGAAACCTTCTCATTTTGAATTTTGAACTCATTATTATACATTTTCAACGGCTAATTTTAAATATTTTGACTTCAACCTCCTTATTTTGACTTAACGTCTTTTAATTTTTAATTTTACATTTTAACGGGACTTAAAATCCATACTTCTTATAATCTAATTTTGACTTTGACCCATACTATGCCCTTTTATGTCTTTATTTCGATATTTTTTCCATACTTTTGACTTTTTATTTAACTCACAACACAAATGACTAATCTTCATGTGCAAAAATCAAATTTGATCATTATGCTTTTTTAGGTTTTGCTTATCCAAAACAGCAAGGAGGGATTAAAAAAAATCACATTGAACAAAAGTTCCAATGGTCAAAAGGTTAAACTAAGAAATAAAGTAAGAACATGGGAAAAAAATAAGCTGTTTTGAACCCACCGTCAACATGAAAAGTCAGGAAAAAAACTAGGGAATTTATTACTCGGCAGTTCAGAAATGCAGAAATGATGATGTCATCATATATGGCTCTCCTAACCAATCAGAGGGAACAGGGTATGTGGAGCTGGGAGCCTTAAAGAGACAGTAGCTAAAATTTGCTGAAATCAAGTAGAGATACTATGAGGGCTCCAGAGGGACAAAATAAAGACTGAAAAGAGCTCAATACATCCTCTTTAACCCTGTGGTACATAGTTTCACTACAGTGGAAACCTGTTTAAAAGTTATTAACTCCTAAATTCAATGGTTCATGTGGTGGAAATTCATATTAGTCTGTGTCAGGATATTTTTATTCTTCTTAAGGCCTGAAAAAAATGTATGTATATATTTTAAAAAAGTTATAGACAAACATTTGAGGGTAAAACACATAAAAACTATAAATTATTCAGTGTTAAAATGGATGACAGAGAGTAAAAATCTTTCGCAAAGCATTAAAAAAAGATTATTCATGAAATTACCACAAAAAAGAAAATTAAGTTCACACTGTTTTAAGTTGAATGCTCAGTTACAAATATTTGAAAAAAAAAAAAAAAGAAAGGAAAACTTTTATCATGCTTTAGGACAAATAAAAACACTCAAAGGGAAAATCCTGACACTGACTTTGATAATTCATGCATCAGAAGGTTAATATGTCCTAATTTGCTTCATGTCACAAGTTTAACTTCTGTAGATAATATTTAAAATTTCAGACATAGCATCAGATCTTGTAATGGTGTTTAACATTCTACATTTAGATTTTTTCTGCCAATGCATATGTATCAGCGCTGTTTGATTCTTTTTATTAATGTATTTACAGAAACAACCTTGTGATGTCATGAAGATGCAGGTTCCCAGTTTTACATTTTTCTTTCCCTGAGGAAGTGAATCCGTCCCTGAAAAGCAGCCGTTGTCCAGTAATAAGAGCTCTGGATCCTTTTTTATTGACCAACCCAGCAATTTAAACCTTGTGCTGATCCCCTGACGCTGGAACTGGCAACACAGCCCAGACGAGTCTGCAGCAGATGAAACATTTTCCGCTCACTCTCTCGGCTCGGCTGGACCTTCTGTGACCTCCTGCTCCAACACCAGGCTTAAAAAAAACAAACATCTTTAAACCAATCTCAGTCGTTGGTGGAGCTCCGGGGTTCAGGGTTGGGGGGGTTTGGCGGTGGCGGTGGGGGTGTTTGGCGGTGGCGGTGGCGTGGGTGTTTGGTTGATACTTTGATATTCAACCCTTGGTCTGATTTCAGAGGGAGTCAGACAGCAGCTCTGCGGGAAAGTGAACTAATTAAATTCTTGATCAATAAGAGGATGCAGCCGCGTCTCGCTCCAGATGTGAAAGTGGAACATTGATCCGCTCGGAGGGTTTCAGACCTTGACCCTCAGTCTCCGCCTGTTTTCCCTCCACAAATGAGGCATCGTCCCCGTGTTTACTGGTTTCTACTTTAAAAAAACACTCAGCTGAAACAGAAACAAGAGAAACAAGATTCTAACATCTGATTATTTCCAAACCTAAAGATCTTGTGTCGTGAAAATCTTACAAGGATTTTATCTCCCAATAAACTGTCTTGTAAATTTCTTGTAAAGATTTCACCGCTCTTGAAGATCTTGTGAGAATCCTGTGAAGTTAAGATCTTGTCTCATAAGGAGATCTTGTCCCTGTAAGATCTAAATATCTTGAAAAAATCTTGTGTCATGAGGATCCTCTGCAGATCTTGCCTTGTAAATTTGTCTTGTTCTATTATTATCTTGCAAAGATCTTGTCTCGTGTAGCTCTTCTCTTCAAGATCATGTCTTGTGAAGATCTTGACCTATGAAGAGGCTTCGTAGAGATCTTGTCTTGTGAATATCTTGTCAAATGAATATCTTATAGAGATCTTGTGTCATGTAGTTCTTTGAAAAATCTTGTCTTGTAAAGATCTTGTCTCCTTAAGATCACGCCTTGTTAATATCTTGTTTAATCAATATCTTGCAGGGATCTTGTCCTGTGTAGCTCTTCTCATCAAGACCTTGTCTTGTTAAGATCTTGTCTAATGAAGACCTTGTAGATATCTTGTCTTGTAAAGGTCTTGTTTCGTGAAGATCTTGCCTTGTGAAAATCTGGTCTCATGAATATCTTGTAGAGATCTTGTCTCATGTAGTTCTCTCACATAAAGATCTTGTCTTGTAAATATCTCGACTTGTAAATATCTCGCCTAATGAATATCTTGTAAAGATCTTGTCTCGTGTAGCTCTTTTATCAAGATCTTGTCTTGTAAAGATTTTTTTTGTGTGAAGATCTTGTCCTATGAAGACCTTGTAGAGATCTTGTCTCATGTGGTTTTCTCACATAAAGATCTTGTCTTGTCAATATCTTGTCTAATGAATATCTTGTGAGGTCTTGTCTCATGTAGTTCTCATCTTCTAGAAATCTTGTCTTGTAAAGACCTTGTTTCGTGAAGATCTTGTCTAATAAATATCTAGTAGAGATCTTTCTTATTTTGTTCTTGTCTTGCAAAGATTTTACCTTGTTTATATCTTGTCTTGTAAAGTTTTTTTTGTGAAGATCTTGTCCTATGAAGACCTTGTAGAGATCTTGTCTCTTGTAGTTCTCTCACATAAAGATCTTGTCTTGTAAAGATCTTGTCTTGTCAATATCTTGTCTAATGAATATCTTGTGAGGTCTTGTCTCATGTAATTCTCATCTTCTAGAAATCTTGTCTTAAAAAGATCTTGTTTTGTGAAGATCTTGTCTAATATATATCGAGTAGAGATCTTTCTTATTTAGTGCTTGTCTTGCAAAGATCTTGCCTTGTTTATATCTGGTCTAATGAATATCTTGTAGAGGTCTTGTCTCATGTAGTTCTCTCACATAAAGATCTTGTCTTCTAAATATCTCGCCAAATGAATATCTTGAAAAGATCTTGTCTTGTGTAGCTCTTTTATCAAGATCTTGTCTTGTAAAGATTTTTTTTGTGAAGATCTTGTCCTATGAAGACCTTGTAGAGATCTTGTCTCATGTGGTTTTCTCACATAAAGATCTTGTCTTGTCAATATCTTGTGAGGTCTTGTCTCATGTAGTTCTCATCTTCTAGAAATCTTGTCTTGTAAAGATCTTGTTTTGTGAAGATCTTGTTTTGTGAAGATCTTGTCTAATAAATATCTAGTAGAGATCTTTCTTATTTAGTTATTGTCTTGCAAAGATCTTGCCTTGTTTATATCTTGTCTTGTAAAGATTTTGCTGTGAAGATCTTCTTAGGATCTTGTGTGGATCTTGCTGTTTGAAGATCTTCTTAAACAGTAACTTTAGAAACAGGATTCTAACATCTGATTATTTCCCCGTAAATGATGGGGCGGTTAGTTCGGATCCACTTTGCATGAAAACATCATCATCGTCCGTTTGCCACCGGCCTCAGAGTCGATGCCGGAGCATGTTCCACTCGAGCGGCGCTGGTCTCCTGCTGAATGCTGATTGGGTGTAATTGGGGCTTAGTGATGCAGAGTAATTAGAGTGATCACAGCCGTCAGATCCCTGTGGGGCCCGTCTGGACCCGAGCGGCCGCTCTGAGACTCGTGGCAGTTTTGTTGCAAATCAACAAAGAGTTTCTCTCGTTGGGATGTCGACGAGCGTGAGCAACAAAAACTTTTTTATTAAATCAGGCCCGTCCTCTCCATCAAACTGTCAATCAACTTTTAATTCATAAAGCACCTTTCATACACATAATAAACAGTTTGAAGTGTTATGGGGCAGAAATGTGATGTAAGGAAAGATTTTACTCTGGAGATTAATGCACAACTTTAAAATACATTTATTACAGTAGTTTAAAAGTTTGAATTAATACTGAGCTGAAATTTTAAAATAGATTTATAATTTTGAAGTAAGATTGTAAATAGTTAAAAATACATGAACTAAATATATAAAAAGAGTAAAAGTGATTGTTGAGGATAGATAAATAAATGAATAAAAGCACAATAAACATGGGTAAGATGAAGGAGTAAATAGATAAATGAGACAAAAAGAGAACTCACAAAGATTTTGTTAAACAGGGATTTCTACAAAATATAGATATGAACACACCAACACACCACAAGATAACCAGATAATGTTCCCAAGATATCACAAAGACATCCTGGAAGATATCATGAAGGTATCCTAAAGATACCTTCAAGATATCCCACAAATATCTCCAAGATGTACCCAAGTTATCCCTAAGATATTCAGAGATATTCACAAGATATCACCAAGATACCCAGAAGATATCTCCAATATATGCCAGAGATGTCCTCAAGTTATCCAGAAGATATCCCCAAAATATCTAGAAGATATCACTGAGATATCCTAGAAGATATCCTAAAGATATCTTCAGGTTATCCCGAAGATATTCAGAGATATCCACAAGATATCACTAAGATACCCAGAAGATATCTCCAATATATTCCAAAGATGTCCCCAAGTTATCCAGAAGATATCCCCAGAATATCTAGAAGATATCACTGAGATATCCTGGATGATATCCTAAAGATATCTTCAAGTTATCCCGAAGATATTCAGAGATATCCACAAGATATCACTAAGATACCCAGAAGATATCTCCAATATATTCCAAAGATGTCCCCAAGTTATCCAGAAGATATCCCCAAAATATCTGGAAGATATCACTGAGATATCCTGGAAGATATCCTAAAGATATCCCCAAGCTATCCCCCACATATCTCAAAGTTATCCTGAAGATGTCCCTAGAATATTTTAAAGATATCCTTAAGATATCTCCAAGATATCCCAAAGATATTCCCAAGAAATCTGAACAACATCTCCAAAATATCAGCCAGATATCCCAAAGTTATCACAAAGATATCCCTAAGATATCTTTGAGATATCCTGAAGATTTAAAACCTAAAACTTAATAAAGTGAGGGAATTTGATGCTCGGATGAGTTTTGGTTTGTTTTTGACTAATTCACAAAATCCATCCCATGATTGAAACCTGTGGTCGACTTAAAAAAAAAAAAGAGAGAGAGAGGAAGGGATGAGAGACATTCATTACACATGTGTGTTTAAGAGAGAGAGAGAGAGAGAATGTGCAGAGTGGAGACCTGAGCCAACACATATGTTTGATACCCCATGATGCAACTGGGCCAATTAGGAGCGTCCCATTGGAGCATTTTACACATGATTTTACAACACACACAGAGTGAAAGCAGGTTTTCCCATCAGGCCTCCTGACAGCGTCTGGTGGGAGTCAGCAGGTGTCAACAGGTGCAGAGCTGAAATCAGAGGTTTGTAAATGAGACTGAGTTAAACACCTTCTTCTTCTTCTTAACCCTCTGATTATTTCTCTCTTATGTCCTTGTATTTGTTCACTCCTCTGCTCTGTTCCTCCTC
>RPOG01007056.1:0-20247 GCA_008086565.1 Thalassoma bifasciatum
GATTTTTTTTTTTTTTTTTTTTTTAATTAATCTTGGTAGCAATTCCAGTGCAATTTCAGTGCAACACCTCTCCAAGTCAGTTTCAATATTGTCCAAAAGTCAGCAAGTTAATTCTTCATTTCTGACTTTCATTTCAGAGCATAACACATTTCAGGAAAGGTGCTGCTTCCTCCTTAGACCCAACAAAACTGAAGAAACTTTAAGTAATGTCTGTTTTGGGGCCAAATATGACCCTGAGAGTTATCAGTGTTAATCTTTCTGTTGGTGTTCTCACAGTTTGATTTGTGCTTAAGAGACACACCACATGTCAAATTACAGTTTCTTCAGCAGCACAAAGAATGAACTCACTACAAAAACAAATGTGATTTTTATTATTATGTGTTGAAATCTAACTGTATAGTTCAAGCTGTGTTAGTCAGTGTGAGAAGAGGAGGTACCAAACATAACACCACAAAAACTGAATCCCCTCAAGCCAAACCAATATTGTCTAATAACCAAACTTTATGAACCAACACTCCATACTCTGTTCTTCTATTTTCTCATCACCTGACAACTTAAAGTCTGAACTTTCTTCCACAACCATTGGCAAAGTTTTCTCTGCTTCAGTCTATGAAACCACACATTTCACAGAAAAGGATGTACCAGTGTTCACCTCAATGAAATCAATTAAAACTAGTCTGACAGCCCAAATTATTTCAATTTATGCTTCAAAAAACATCAGAAATGTACATTATGCAACAATGTATCTCTCTTGCTGTTATTGAATGTGACTGCTGAGATGGTGAAAAAGCAGGATTTCTTTTTGCCAACCTCCACCTAACCAGCTGTTTTTAATTACGTCACACCAGGATTCCTCGGTCAGCTGTCTTTAAAGACATCACACCAGGAAGTCCTGACAGCTCTGAAGAAGGTCTGAAGTGACAGCCCAAACTGTCAGGAAGGTAAGACTAAACATATGAGTCTACTTTGTCTAGTCAAAAGAAACTTTTTCTGCTTGGGCAGAACTTCTTCTTTAATGAATCTACCATCCTACTGTAAAATGTAAAATGGGAGTAAATGCGGTGGAATTCCATGTATTTCTATGAAAGGTTGAAATGTCCATGTCTCAGGCAGAGGACCAAAATGTCTCATACTGTCAGGATATCTTGAAATGTAGAGACGTATTGGACTTCATGTGACTAAGAAACTCAGAGTCAGTTCCAAAAAAAAAAAAAAAGGAAAAAGAAAAGAAATGAAACTTTTTTTCCCAAGGATTCTTATTGCAACTAACTGCTGTTATGAAACACTCCTGAGGGTGTAGTTATACAAAAATCTGAAACTTTCAAAAACACATTCAACACCTTTAGTTGAAAAAGAGAAAAAGGAACCTGTTGAAAATTTGTTTGCAATAACAATGAGAGAAAACAAAACAAAACACAACAAAAAAAGAATAAACAGAAAAACACGATCATGCTGAGTTACAAGCTCTTTGTTGGGGAATAGAATGAGGATGTTCCTCCATCTTGCCTCTGGTTCCTTAAATTCAGTTTAGTCAGAGCCAATAAAGAACTGACATACAGACTGAAAATCTGACAAGAATTATACAATAGCAAATAAACATAATTTTATCTTATCTTACGTTTTTATTACCTGATTGTGCCAAAATACACACACTTTTTATCATTTGCAAATAAAAACCGTTAATGTGCTGCAGACTATTGAAATTAAGCTAAATCTAATGTGTCCTCTCATAACATTCATAACTTATTTTCCATCTATTTTATAGATAAAATATATTTCCTTGTCTATTTGTAATTCTAATAATTTTATGTTTTGGTTGGTTTCTTTATCACTCTTGATTGGACTTTCTGGAGAAGCTAGTGATAGCACGAATGAAAACAGTTCACTTCCCATAAACCCTTGCTCTCCACTGTGGGGATGAACCAAAACGTTATTTTGTTTCAGTCTGTCCTAGCTTTTTCAACTCTGTTTCACAAGACAGCTCAACAAATCCATTCATCCACTCCATTGTTCTCTGTGCAAGTTTCCAAAAAGAAAAACGACTCATTGCGATGCAGGGTTCAAACCTTGTTCAACTATATTATTGTTTCTTTTTTCACCCACTGAGAAATCCGGGCTCTCCAGAGATCCTGCTGGCTATTGAGCTATCGATCACACGGATCATGGCTCCGACTTCACCAGCAAGGCCTCGAAGCAGCTGAGTGTGTGCGTGTGTGTTTGTGAGTGTAAGCAAATCAAAGCTGGTCTCAACCTGACTAAACCACGATACACTCGACCCCCTTGCTCAACAGTATGTAGGCCAGAGAGCAGGAAGTCTTACAACAGTGAGAAAGAACAGAAAAGTCAATCTGCAAAAGTACCAACAGCTTCTTCTGCCTGCTGGTTTAGAAACAGAGTTTTTCTTTTGGCCTGCAAGACTATAAAGTAATTTATCTGTGTCCCAAAAAGTATGAGCAGGAGATTGGTAAATACATCTTAGTGATAACCATGAAAGCAGAAAAAGCTTTATTTAAAGTTGACTGTGATAAATCAGCAGGAGCTCTGCAGCAGCAGCAGTGATGTACGGTGGATGTGATGGGTCAGAGGCAGCCTGTCTGTGAGAGTGTTTTCTCNGCCTATAACAGGACCATAAAAGCATGCTAAATTCTGGAGAGCGATTCTGATCTGTGGATAGTGGGATGGAACAGCCGAGCGTGATAAGAACACTTTGCGAGTGGAGTTTTCACGCCTGTACGCTTGCAGCTGCCGTAACTTAACTGCATGGAAAATACCCTTTAAAGACATGAAAGGGAAAACACCAGATGCATCCCATATACGCTGCAGCGGGAGCTATTTTGATGCTATCACAGTTCTCTTTATTCATGTTTTGCATCTCTCAAACCATTTCAGACACACACACACACACCTGACTGAGTTCTTTCACAAACACGTGCAGTGCTTTCACTTTGCAGCACCTTCATTATGGAGATGGGTGTGGTTGCAGGCTAGGATATATGGCTGCAGCTGATTCTGTGTGCCCTTTGTAAAAAAAAGCTGCAGTAACTGACTGAATGAGGATTAGGGGTAGAAATGATGGGATTTTGATGGTGAAAAGCCCAGCTGAGAAGCAGCACAGCATGAGACCATGAAGCATAGCGGGAGAGCAGACGCAGGCCGGGTTTCAGCGCCTCCAGCACACAATGTCACATCTCGCACACAAAATAGAGGCATTGATTATTGCAGAATATGGAGCCAGGAACCCTGGCTTTCTCTCATAGGATTCTAGAATGAGGCATGCTGTCTCATAATGCCTTGTTAATGTCAACAAATTGACAGTCCAAGTTTTGCTTCTTTGGGAAACGAATGTCTTTAACAGTTCTGTCTGCCTGACTTCTTCCTGCAACTTAACAGCCTGAGGTTGTGAAAATTTTAAGCATACATTTGAATTTTAATACCAAAAAGCATTATATTGTTTTTAAAAGCCAATAACACAAAATCTAACCTGCAACATATATAGCATAGCAGAATGTGTTTGAATTTAAAGTGGGCTCAGACAACCTTTCACTTCATATGCAAATAAATATTAGAGTGTAGTGTGGTACTTATGCAACGAGTGCATCAGATGTGTCAGTCAAACACAGTTTGTACACAGACTGTCCTGAGGGGAGCTGTAATCGGCCTGAGTAATTAAAGTCACTTGTTAGAGTTTCCCAGTCTTGTTTGAACAAATCAGAATTTACATATAATTTGTTCAGGTTAATTTGCTCTCTGCCCGCGTAGCTTCATCTTGAAGTGCTTTAGAAAATATCTGGTTCAGCTGCTTTTACTGATTCACTTATGAAGCTCTGAGAGGCCAGTCTGAATTGTAAAGAGGTGCTGGTGATTTATAATTCATAGTGTTTGGGCAAAATTGTAACTAAAATCAAAATTTCAGATAGCAAGGTACCAAACTGATCCTCTTTGACCATCATATATGTGGTACTTAAATACACTGCCCCTACTTACAGGAGAAAACTTTGGTGAAAAAACTAAACATGTTATTTCCTAACTATATTTGAACCTTTATTTAATTTCCAAACAAAGAATGAAAGTTTAACAGTAGTTTTGAACACAGTAGATCAGGCATCAGCCCCCACCCCACCCTGTCCTCCTGTAAACATATCCACACACATGAAGACACATAACACACGTGCCCCCTCTAACTCAATGCGAAACTCAATGTAACACCTTCCCTCCCCGACACCCTTCTCCCTCCTACATGCGCAAATTTTTGAGTTTTGTTGTAATGGTTTATTATGTTGCTTATGTACTGAAGTGTTTTCTTTTTTTTCCAACCCCCCCAACACACACACACACACACACACACACACACACACACACACACAAACACACATACAAACTCACACACACAGGAGCAGAGTTTCTTATTAGCTTTTTTTTTCTCCTCTTCCTCCCTCTTGTACTCTTGTTCTGAAAGAAATAGGGCACTGCTCACACAGGCTGTCCCACAGTCGTCTCGCTCCTTACCTCCCCCAGTTACATGTCATTGTGTTTTTTCATGCTTATTGGACAGGATGAAACGGAAATGTAATTTATCTGCTGTGCGATGAAACAAAGAATCTTGTAACTTTTAATCTTGTAAAAAGAGGAAGGCTGCTAACTTGTGTTTTATGTAGTTGCTTTCGATTCGAGAGTTAGGAAAATTCTTTCAACCAAAACGTTTCCAACGACAGATATAAAAACTCAACGTGTCCGTCGACCAAATAAGTACATTTTCGGCTGGTGTCGAAATTTCTGACACCATACCCCATTCCTTCGTTCGGGTCCACACCACCTAAAAAGAAAAGAAAAAAACAATTTAAATCTCAAAATAAAACAAAATAACTTCCTGTTGACAGTTGGGGCCATTGTAAAATTGTTAAATTTGTAAAAACAGATATAGATATACTAAGACTGTGACACTGAGCATGTGTGTGTATTTTGGTCCCGATGCAACGTTTTTCATGAGAGCTACCAAGGTTGGCATGTAACCAAAGAAGTCATCTATTTCAGGCATTGTTTTGGACCACACCCACTGAGTTATGACAAATACTTTAATAACTTTTATTTATTTATTTATTTTTTATCAATTGTATGTCTACTATACATATGATTAACTTGAAGGTTTAAAAGAAAATGTTGATTTTGTCCAAATACATACCCTTAAAACCACCAAAATCCAGCATTTAACTCAAATTTTGAAACCTCCTGTTCAGAATTAACCTTTTAGGTCCAGGTATGATAAGTATGGAAAATGAATAAATAAATAGATTGATGTCAGTGACTTCGTACACTCTGATTTATCACTGTTTGGTGGCTTCTGTCACTCTCTTTCCTTGCAAAGTCCCTAACGTACATCTCTTTTATTTATCTCAATCCAGTTACAGTCATGAGGCAAAGCATAACTTAAAAGAAAGTTATTCACGAAAGAAAAAAACAAATAAATTATACTCAGGCTGAAACCAAGAGGGATAAGATGGCTGAAGCACCAGAACTTCTCCTCCAAATTGAAAATTGAAATACATATTTCATTTCAAGTGGATGTGCGTCCTTTTCATATTCAATAGTTCACCTATTGAAGACTTTATGAAACAATTTGCGTAGAAAACTAGCAGCAGGTAGTAGGTAGCAGGTGTGCCACGTGGTGAAGGAGGTATTTTAGTTTACCTACAGAAGTTGGATAAGCGCTCTTATTTTGGTCAGTGTGGTGGATGTTATGTAAGGTGTGGGTGGTGCAGATGGTTGAGCCGTCTGCCGTTATAACTCACTAACTTGTTAAGAACACTCAGTATCACCTATCTTTTCTGTCATTGGCTGTTGCCATAGTAATAGAGGGATGTAGAAGTTGGCTTGGTGAGCGGGAAAACAGGTGCGTTTGTATTTTCAGAACAAGCTCAGTCCAAATAATTAACCACTTGTGGATGAGTGTCAACGTAAAACAGTGTTACACAATAATGCTGATGAGCTGAATTCTGTCCACAAATCTTTGAAAGCAAATTTTCCACTGAAAGGTCCACTGAGACCCAAACAGAAGTAGTTTTACTAATTTCTGTGTACACTGCATCCAAAAACTTTTCTACTTTATGGATAAGATCAGAAAGCAGTGTCCCCATTGAAATGATTCAATATGAAACTTGGAGGGAATTTAACTCTTGAGGACATGTTCTTCAAACTTTTAAAACAATACTAACTTAATATGACCTGAAATAGGGTCTTTTATGGTTACTGCATTTCCAACATGCCTGTAAAGTACCAATGCTCAATGTTCAAACCAAATGGCCCTCATTCATCAAACATGCATACACCCGAAAAATGGGTGTATGTTCAAATCCTACGCCAGATCTGAGTTTGTGTACCCAAGTTTCATGTCAAACGAGAGCACGGTGCAGTTAGGAAAATCAGTCTGTGACAGAAAATTACTGAATCACATGAATGCAGTGAATTTTCAGACAGATAAACAGAGGTTCATATATTATGATACAGTTGAGCCTAAAAGTTTACACCCCCTCGAGCAGAATTTTCTGATTTTTTTGGCCTTTTCTCAGAAAATATGAATGATAACACAAAAACCTTTCTGTCACTCATAGTTATAGGTTGAGTGAATACATTTAGTAACAAACAACTGTGTTTACTCTTTTTAAATCATAATGACAACAGAAACTTATAAATAACCCTGTTCATTTTTTTATACACACACTGATCACAAGCAAACAGATCACATGTGAGGATGGTTACCTTAAGTAGACATTCAAACACATTTGTGTTCACTTTTGGTGTCCAAAACCACCAGAGTTGTGTAAACTTCTTATTAGGGTCATTTTTGATGTTTCTGTTGTCATTATGATTTAAAAGAGTAAACTTTTCTTTTTCTTTTTTTTTTTTTTTTTATAAATGTCTTCACCCAACCTCTAACCATGAGTGATAGAAAGGATTTTGTGTAATCATTCATATTTTATGTGAAAAGGCCAAAAAATCAGAAATTCTGCTGGGGAGTGTAAACTTTTAGGTACAACTGTATCTTGAAGAAAAGTATTCCTGGGACTTATTTTGTATTACTGTTTGACACTGGAGCTAGAAGGTCCGACAGAAGCTAGAAGCTCAGAGTGGAAGCTAATCAGGAGAGTGATAGAGCACAGGTTAAAACAGGGGATAAGCTGTTTGTGATGATGTTCACTCAAGCCCACATGCCACTGTTATTCTGCAGTGATCTGTTCAAACCTGAAAGTCTATCAATAAAATGAGGAGCTACGTTACATCTGCTCTGCTTTGTGAGGTTGGAGTTGGTAGATGAGCCAAAAAATCAGAAATTCTGCTGGAGGGTGTAAACTTTTGGGCACAAGTGTACAACAACACCAGGGCTTCAAACAGGAAGATACCACAGAGCACATACACAAGTCAAATGTTTGAGCTCAGCTGTACTTTGGTTTGTCACATCTCCAGCACAGAGATGTCCCATTTTTTTCCGTAATTGATTCCTCCATGTTGTATATTCTGTTGGTTAGGCCAGTAGTATGTCTGTAGACTCAGTGGACTGTTAGAACAGGATCTGCCCACCAAGGTTAGGGTTAGGTTTGGGGGTACTGGTTCTGTCTACCAACATGTCATCACACTAGATCCACTTCTCTGCTACAGGCCCGCAGACAGGCCTTTCTCAGTTAGGCAGGCTGAATCTTGAATAACTAGGGGTGTGTTATCTAAATAAATCGGTTTTCAGCTGCCAGATTTATTGATGCCTTATCTGGCATATGACGAGATTGGTCCTGGTTACACACGTTTCATAAATCACATGCAGACATTGTCGTAAGCTGTTTTTTACACCTAAATCTGCTCCAATTCCCATAAAAGATTGTCTGTAGAATAATCAAAACAGATTGCAATCACATGGAGTTAAGATCAGTTAAATCCAGTGTAGACTTTTTCTTATTATTTAAGAAAACAAATTGAAATAAATAAAAACACGAATATTTCTATTAAACGCGAAATAAATAAAACCTGGTTGGTGTCTTGAGTTTATTTCATTGGTAGATGTCTGTCACTTATTGCTTAACACCAGTAGAAAAAGAAGAACTTTTTATTCACTGAAAGATGTTTGGCCTTCACAGTAAGAGAATAAAATAATAGCCATCATTTCCTGCACCAAAGGCTTGTTATAAAGACCCTGATGTTTCTCATTATGATGAATTTCCTTCAAACATCACTGGATGGAAAACTGTTGTGAAACAGCTCATTTGTGAAATCTACAAGTGATGAGATGACTGTTTTATAGCCTTAAAAGGAAACATAAAGATAGAATAACTTTGTATTTACAGACTGCTTAAAAGTCAGTCGGACTGAATACAAAATGAAAACACACTAGAGTGATCATTCAAATAAAAATAAATAAATAAATATGAGATGAAAGACATGCAGATCCAAAAGATGAGAAAATCATCCAGGAGCATTCAGTTACCTGATCACAGAGATTCACCTATCAACCTATCATAGTGGTTAGTTTGTTAGGCAGGTGAAACTGGTGGGGGAAGAGAGTTCAGATCTCTCTGTTTCAAATAAATTAACTTACAAAAGATTTTAACGACAGCAATAACAGCATACATTAGTGTGATAAATTACCGAGTGGTTTGGTTAAATTTGGTCATGCATCATTATTACATGGTATTTGATTTGGTCAGAATTTATCGCTACAATTATTTCGGTGGTGGGTATATTTGTGGCATGTCCTCAAAGCTTTTAAAATTGCCCTCACATTCAGAGCTTTCGCTACTTTCTTCAAAAAAGCCTTTTCCACTTTGAAATAAGTGTCTCCATCCACAAAAGAAAGAAAACACATCCTCAAAAAAGCCCGCTGAGTTCAACCTGCTTTTAAGAGGGACCTGACCAAAAACCACAAAGTCAGAATGGAAAGACTGGAAATGCATTACCACTCATCCAAGCTTCAGCCTCTCAGCCTGAGTAAGTAACCATCCATTACATCATTTATGGATTAAATCATTCTCATTTATGAGTCAATGAATAGTTTTATAGCTCCATGAAAAAGGTTTGAACTCTTAGATGGTTGTGGTGTTTGATGCTAATCAGCAAATGTTTTCCAGTGCCAAGAAATCAGCCAATGGGATAGCAGTGCTCTGCTGTTGCTGTCACTGTGGTTGTTTGGTGCTGTCCATGGTGCTGATGTTACAACTCCACAGTGCAACTTACTCAGACCTCAGACTGTTCATGCATCTTAGTTCTGAACTGAGAGTACTGCACAGGTAAGTTTGCCAGCCCTGCAATTAAAAGTTTAACTACCTGTCTTATGATGGATCTTCAGCAATGGATCTTCAGGATGCTTGACTCTGATTGGCTGAAACTACTTTCCCTAACATGAGCAACACTACAACACAGACTAAACACATACACTCCTGATCAAAATCGTAATACCAGTTAAAAAAAATTGCATGAATTTGCATTCTGCACTGTTGGATTTTATGAAGGTTTTAAGTAGAGCTTCAAAATTCAAAAAGGAAGAAATGAGAACAAGAGAACAAAAGTTGTGAGCAGGAAATTCAGTGAAAACAATTTAACTGAAATAGGCTGTTCATCAGCTGATCAAAAGTTTAAGACTACAGCCTTTAAAAGCTTAAAACTGGGCAAAAATTTGGATTTTGTGTTATTTCCTGTCAAGTCATCACACTGTAAAGATGTCTTGATGGTCGGATTGTTAAGCTGCTTCATTAAGGCCTCTCACAACATGTCTTCACTGCTGAGGTTGGACTCAGTAAGACAGTTATTTCGCATTTCTTAAAAGATCTTCAGGGTTATGGAACAAAAAAGTCAGGCGGTAGACCCCAAAAAGTCTCATCGGCACTGAGCCAGAGGATCCAAATGGCTGTTCGTCAAGACACAAGATGATCCTCCTCCCAAATTACGGTCATTACTGTTGCTGACTGCAGCCCAATAACCATCAGATGGCGTCTGCCAAGGAAGGGCTTCAAAAACAAGAAATATCTTCAAAGGCCACATCTCCTTCAATGCCACAAAATTTTATATTTGGACTTTGCTGGGGAGCACCAAACATGGGACATTTAAAGGTGGAAGAAAGTTTTTTTCTCTGAGCGACAAAAACAAAAATGAACCTTAATGGTCCTGGTGGCGTCCAATGTTACTGTCATGACAAGGAAATCCCACTGAGATGTTTTATTGGTGGCACAATGGAGGGAGGCATCATGGACTGCTTTTATTTATGCAACCTTTAACCAGATAAAACCCATTGAGATCTAGATCTCTTTTACACGGGTGACCTGGCCAAGAGGTCAGCAGCACGTCATAATAAATAGAACATTGCAATGGTAAACACGAGGAACATGCAAGCGAATAATGTGTCTAGAGTGCAAGTTATACAGACTTTAAGATCTTTGAAGGTGGGTGCAAAGACACAAAGGAAGCAGGCCGAGAAGAGCCTTATAAATTAGAGTCAGCCAATGAGTGAACCTGTGAGCGCTCAGGGAAGACCAGCCAGATTTAGTATAGAGCTCACAGTGGTGAGTGAGGTGATTACAACCAGTCATGAACGTTAATGCACAATGATCATCAGCATTCAAAGACTGTAGGGACCAGAAGTTTGAGAGCTCTGAGGGTGAATGTTACATAAACGTTACATTTGGAGGAGTCAACAAAGCCTATGATGAAAGTTACATTATTCTTACTTTGAAACACAGATGTGTATCACTGATGTTTTAGGGGTGTGTGAGCTACAAAGGCTCAGGAAACTTGATCAAAACTGAAGGAGGGATAAATGCAGTATNTCTAATCCCAGCATGACTGTTTCTTCAGTCATTTTCTTATCAAGATAGAAATTTCAGTTCCACACAGCTCGGCAATATTCCTGCACTAATAATATGAGTATTACAGTGGTGTTAGCCAGTAAGTCAGCCTGTCTCAAGAGTATGAAGCGTGAGGGCTCATACAGAGGAGCCAAAGCCTGCAGCAAATCCTCAGTCTAATTCTCTGCCCAGTGTGAATCCTATTCCCTCCAGCTATCCCCTGGCCCTCTGGGGGGATCGGGATCAGCATCTAATGAACCGCCTTCAATTACCCCGTCCTCCACTATTTGCCCTGCACAGCTAACTGGAGATCATCAAGCACCTCTGCCTTCCATTTCCTCTGGACCTCAGGGCCCTCTGAATATTTCACTGCTGTTACCATGGACACAGGAAAAGCTGTGGAAGGCTGTCCTGAGAAGATGGAAGCCACTCTCTCTTTGACTTAACAGGCTTAGATTATTCTCCGTCGAGTCTGATCTCTGGAAATTTGGGGACATGAGCATGGTTTCTAAAAATGATAAAAATGTGCTTCATGCACAAATAGTGAGAAATTGCAATTTCTCACCGTGAAAGGATTATGTCAAGGAGACATGGGTAGCAACAGGCATCAGTTTGACATTGAAAAGCACCACAGAGTTAAATGTGTGGAGTTTAGCTGAACAGCTCTTGGCTGTATTTCCCTTAAATTTGAACATAATAATAGCTTTGAGTTGTTGAGGCCATGGTGTAAAAAAAGGTTTTAACACAACAATAGATGTGTTTAACACTGGAGTGGGAAGAGTGATGGACTATTTTATTTTCTTTTGTTTCTGGTTCTTGAATTTATAGTTTTAAGGCAGCATGAAAAAGAAAGAAAAAAAGCAGATTTAGATTGTTTTTTTTCCCCATTCATGTCAAACTACAGTTTTATTTCAACTCATGAAATCAGAGAGAGGGTTGTTGCAGCAGTTTCAGAAGTAGAAAAGTTTTACATAAAACATTTGATGCAGATAAAAGCAAACATACTGTTTGGTGAACACATGGTACTGGCAATTAGAGTTTGTCATGGTGAGCAGTATGAGGTTTCACTTTGACAACATGTATTTTGTCCATGTGTGAACAGATTTTGGAAAAAAAAAAGTTTTCTAAATGCCTTTCATGGCGCAGATTTGGCGCAGACATGGTGCAAACCAATCAGAGACGAGGTAAAGTTGTGCCCAAAAGTTTACATTCTCCAGCAGAATTTCTGATTGTTTGGATTTTTCTCGGAAAATATGAATGATAACCATAGACAGTATAAAACATGGACGTAGTCTCCGTGACGTCACCCGTCTGTTACTGCAGCTCCATTTTGAGGTAAATCGGCGGGCGCGGCCTTATTGGAAATGGGACGAGTGACGAGTGCCCAAACTCACAGCTGTTGGGCACCAGTCAGTCACGTGATCTGAGCTGTGGCTCTGATTGGGCAAGCTCTCGATCCTAATATCTTCCAAACGGCTGAGTTAGAAAAAAATTCAACCCTCTCACAGTGTGTGCCGTAAGCGGAATTAGCGATACAGACGGGAGAGAAGTTTGTACCAGGCTTTTAATACGCTTATTTCAGCTCTGAAAACGGCCTTTTTCCCGTCCACTTGTACATGACTTCCGGTGCTTCTGGAGCCAGCCTCAAGCGGTCACTGGAGGAACAGCAGCTTTTTAGCACTTCTGTGTTGTCTCATTTTTTTCAGGCCGGAGGTTGCCGCTTGATGATTATACAAAATCCTGTCTGTCACTCATGGTAAGTGGTGGGGTGAAGACGTTTATTGAAAAAAAAAAGTTTACTCTAGATAAATCATAATGACAACAGAAACTTCAAAAATAACCCTGTCAAGAAGTTTACACAACTCTGTTGGTTTTGGCCTGATAAATGCACAAAAGTGAACACAAATGTGTTTGAATGTTGACTAAAGGTAACCATCCTCACCTGTGATCTATTTGTTTGTAATCAGTGTAATCACACAGTTGTTTGTCAATAAATATCTTCACCCAACCACTAACTATGAGTGACAGAAAGGTTTTAGTGTTACCATTCATATTTACTCAGAAAAGGCCAAAAAAATAATCAGAAAATTCAGCTGGAGGGGGAGTAAACTTTTAGGCACAACTGTAGATCGCTGTCTAACATGAACCTGGTTCTGCTCAAGACTTCTGCCTGAAAAGCCTGAGTTATACCACTACATTGATTCTACACCAGGGAGTCACACAAGCAGCAGTCAATGTAAAATAACTTTTTTTCCACCCACAGGTTTGATGTGAATGGTTGTCACTGCATTTGCTCTTGCTATATAACAAAAAAAGATAAGTAAAGAAAAAAAAACAATGGATGTGATGGTGAGAGGTTTCTACAAAAAAGGAAAAAAAAAAGAAAAAGGAAAGAATTGGTGAATAATCTGAAAAGCTTGGGGATGACACATTTGTGATAAAGTTTTAGTTAATTTTGTCAAGAAAAGACATTGGCTGATTTGAAAGTTAGTGGTAATGGGAGTTCAGCAAAGTTAGAATTGTTTGCTCTAGGATCAAATGTCTGCTTTTATTTTGAAAAGCATTCTTTTCATCCACTCTGAGCTGCCATTGTTGTATCCTCTGGGATATCATAAGCAGTTAGCTAACCCTTGAACCTCCAGGGAACTCTGATCCCATCATGCAGCTGTCCCCCATGAAGGTTAGATAACAAATGAATTCATAACCCACCGTGTTCCTGCAGTAATGTGGCAAATCTTAACCCTGGCTGGATCCTGATTACTCACTCCGCCTGGTTTCACACAGCTGAAGATGTGCACCTTGATTGTCATGGTTGTTAAAAAGGGTCTGCAGTTATTTTCTGCACATTCTGACCGGCCCACCATGCCTGTCCTTCCTCGAAAAATCCATTTGTTCTTGTGGAATGCAATTATAACTCATCTCAGAAATCAATTCTCTTTAGGCTCAGGTTAGACATGGCTCATGTACACGCAGACACAGGACAGTGGTGTGTCACACACCCATAAAGGTTAGCTAATCTGAGTGAGAGAACAAATCTAACTCATTTTCTCTGTGTGCACAAATAGCTCGAGAATACCTTTTCTCTCTGTGTTGATAATGTTTTAATGTGTTTCAGGTGTTTTATTGAATACACCATGAATTATTAATTACATTTACAACTGAGTCAGAAATGAGCACCAGAACAATTAAAAAAGAAAGTTTTTGAGTTGTATTCAAGTATTTTGTACTGCTTTTGCAAAAGGCAAGCTTTAAATAATCCAAATTGAAGTTGAGGGATGGAAATGGTAATTTTAAATTTGGAATAAAACTTTTTTTGGTCTCAAATTTGATAAAAACTTTAACATATTTGCACAGTTGCATCATATCAGCATTGTCAGTGTATCCACCAACTGCTATAAAAGCGATGTCTGCCTTTTTTAGTTCTTAGCTTCAACAATGTTTCAGAAACATCTTTGTTAGAAGTGTTACGACAACACAAGCAACATAGACACTGGTTTATGTCACCTGGCGGTCGAGCTGGTAAACAGGGGGCGAGCCTTCCTTCCCAGTCGATTAGCCAATGACAGGGAAGCTACTAGTTTCTGAATGAACAGAGAATTATTTGGACTGTGAAGTGTACCACTGGCTTCCCCCGTTTCCCTTTCACAGTGAAATGGTCTTAAATTTTGCGTGTTTAGTGTTTAAACAAATAAATGAGCATCCATCAGAGGAACGTGTCTGCTGGAGCCGAGTTGAGTGAACTGGTCCAAAGAGAGATGCATCGTTGCCCTAGGAGAAGGCGGCAGCAGGTAAGGTACGTCTTCCTTACTTTAGCTGGTGGCTAATACCATTCATGCTAGGGGCAGCCGATGCCTGGAAGCCCTAACTAACAAACCCAGGGTTGTGCTTGCGGTGACAAAAGTTTCAACCCTTTGAATAGTTAAAGTGTTCCACAGAAGTTAGTATATGTAATGGAAGTTGCCACGAATTTCACTCATTTTGGCATCATCTTAAACTTCATTCACAGTCACCAACATGCATTCATTCTCTGCTCAGGTCTGTGAATGGCTACTTTGTCTGTTCCTTGATCCATGACACACAGAGGGGAACTGCTGTGGCTCTCTGCTGGCTTTTGCAGGACCAGACCAGGGTTGTATGACTGCTTCTCCCTGTCTCTCTCATTCTCTCTCTCTCTCTCTCTCACCCCGACACAGTTAAGACAGATGGCTGTCTCACATGCGTCTGGTTCTGTCTGAGGTTTCTGCCTGTTAAAGGGAAGTTTTTTCTTGCCACTGTAACTTGCTAAAAGCTGCTGCAAAGTGCCACACTCATGGTGGGTTAGAATCAAATAGAGTTCTTATCTTGTCTTGATGTTGGGTCTATGTTAATGAAATTAAAAAACAATAAAATAAAACAAAAATTCAGCATTAATAGGTATTAACCTGCAAATGTCTTGTAACGTGTCTTGAGGTAATGTTTGTTATGATTTGGTGCTATATAATAATAAAGATTGATTGATTGATTGATTGATTGATTGATTGGGGAGCTGCAGTTTAACTCCGTACTTTTTTATTTTCTTACAGCACCGTACTTGGTGCAAATGATATGTTTGGTTTTGTATTTGGATTTGATAGTGGACACATAAAAACGAGTCAACCAGGCAAGATCAGACTGCCAGTTTTTGTCTTTTTAAGTTACTTTTTTACTGTGTAGTATGGAGCACAGTTTTGAAAGTTAGGCTACAAAAGCATGGTCTAATACTTAATGTATAACTCTCTCAGAAAACCTCCATTCTGATCAGTTCTGCTCATGGACAACTCACCACAGATAATCACAAAGTGCTATAAACTACTATATTTTTGTGGTTGAATTATTTTTGGTATTGTGTTTATGTATGCCAGTTGGGTTGGGGTCTGACAGCTGATAAAAAACAGGTGTATCCGTGGTTCAGTTCTATTCTGTCATGGCACTGGATGAGATTGATTTCCATTCAAGTCAGTGTGTCAACTTACACTACATCCACTTCCTAACAGTGCGGCTGCAACAGGCTGTACTACATACAAACTCATCCTATTTTTGCATGATGTCGGATCTGTGCTGTGTCGATTTGATGAAAAGCACCTAAAACATCCACTGACTTTCCTAATGAAAAAAAAAAAAAATGAAAACTGTATTTATCTTGACTATAACAACAAATGGGCAAGTTAAGCGCAGCTAGACCAGGAGTCAATGGATTGGAGGTTTTACAACCAAAACAATAATAAAAAGAGGCTCTGTGATGGAGTGAGAAGCACGGGAACAGTGAGGAGCTGCCATTTTAAAGCCCTGAGTCTCCTGCAGCGAGTTGCTGCTCATCACAAAATGCTAGAACAATTATTTGGATCATGACATTTACTTAGGAGAGAAACCTGGTGAGGTTAACTCAAAGCGTCTTAGTCTTCAAGCGAGCTCTGAAAATGAACTGAAAGACATCTTGAAAAAGACTTAAAAGAGGAGTAAATATGTCTTGAGAGGAGGAAGAAAAAAAAAAGTTTTTTAAACACTGATTGACAGGGAGTTATAAATGGATGTTGTGCTTTTTTTAGTCTTTTTCCTGTCCCTCTGATACTTCAGCAATAACTTCACATGATTTTAAGCTAAAAAAAAGTCACCATCCAGATGGTAATTTCAAAAACCCTTGTTTCAGACTCTGAAATACTTCTTTTTAGCTGTTGTCTCTTTAAAAAATAAATAAATGAATAAAATAAATTCTGCTCCACAAGACCCCTTCCCTTTGCTTGGCCAGCCCCTCTGGAAGCCTGTTGAGGGCAGACCTTAATAATTTGAGGCCAGTCTTGTGAAGATATCAAGTGATTTTCAGATTGGAGCGTTCTGAGAAGTCTACAAATTCAAGAATTTCTACAACTTATAACTGCATATGTAGTCTGAACAACCACAACTAATACTTTATATCAATGATTAAAATGTAGTAAAGCATGCCCATCTGTAAGCAAACCCAACAGGTTAGATCATGTATTGATCATCTCAGAGGTGAGCTCACTTGCAAACACAACAATGCAAAGCCTGTGCACGGGGATTTGTTTCTGAAGACGTAATAAAACCAGAGCAGCTGCATTAAGATGCACATATATGACATGAGATGTTACTCTGCATTCAAATCACTGAAGGGGAAGCTTTTATATATGACATTTCTGTTTATCTTTGTGATCATCTGGTAAATAGACTTTTTCTAATCTTCTGAACACTGTAAGCACTTCAATATCATGGCTGCAAACACATTCAGTCGCCTACACAAGATCCATACATTGAGGCAGAGGAAACTATATAAAGTAAAGCTCCGTCAGTATTAAGACACAGCACCTGAAGCAGCTCAGGGTCAAGTGTTTTGCAATAAGACACTTCAGCATGTGAACAAAGAGACCTGGGATTGAACCCACTTTAATGTCTGGACATTGTTATAATGAGAACCATTTCAACTATATGTTATGTGTATTTCTTTACCTATTGAGAAGAACAGCTGGGTTCCCTGTGACGTTATTGAAATATTCAGAGATGGCTAAATACAATTTCCATGGTACAAAACCTGGGCTTGTTATGTCGAAGTGTAATTAGGGCCCGAGCGACCGCAGGCGGGCGAAGGCCCTCTTGGAACCTTAAGGATTATACATTTTTTCCGCCGCTTTAACCCCAATTTTCGCCCCTTTCCCTTGAAAAAAAGAGCGCCACACTATGTCCTACCCCCCCTGACCACTGCGAAAAATTTATTATTTTGCCACTCAAAAAATGCTAACATGTTGCTAGCATTTAGCATTAGCTTAAAACGGTAGCCCCGCCGCCTACTTTGACTTACAAGTCTGAAATTTTTTGGCTACCTCAATCATGCCTCGACCTTCAAAAAATTCTCTTGGGCAAACTCTGAATTTTACACAGCAAGTTCGGAAATTTGTCCCAAAAGTCGGAATTTGACGATTTTTAGGGTACGTATTTGAACGAACTTGTCCTAGGGTTTTTGTCGGATCAGCTTCAAATTTCTCATGTGTATACTACACACAGTGATGATTAAAAGTTATTAAAAGATTGTTATAATCTTCAGGGGCGTGGCCACCAGAGGGCGCCAAAAAAAAAGAAAAATTTACATGCTCCGATTTGTATGAAATTTTTTGGGCACGTTTATCACCCCAAAACCTTTATAAAAATGTAAAATGTTAAGGCAAAACAATAATTTAAAGTTCCGAAATTTTACGTCAAAGTTAGAATTTTTGCGCTAGCACGGTACGAACTTTTTCGAACTTGTCCTACAGTTTTTTTCTGATTATCTCCAAATTGGACGGGTGCATACTAGACCCACTGATGATCAAAAGTTATTAAAGGATTGTTATAATATTGATGGGCGTGGCCACTAGGGGTGCCAAAAGTTGACCATTTTTCAGAACCACAAAAACCTTAATAACTTTCTCGTACAAAGTCAGATCCTGACAAAAACTCTCACACATGTTCACTGTCCCAGCCTGAGTGCAGCCATATGGCTTTTATTCACGTGAAGTAAGGCGCCCCCTATTGGCAACAGGAAATCAAGTGTTTTACTCTGTGACCCATAGCTCCTCCCCCTTTGATCTTTTTTTAAAAACAATTGCACAGAAACATCAAAAACATCTTCAACAAGCACCATATATAAGGTCAAGTTCCTATTTTGAATGATGTGTCTTCAGTGTTGTGTCAAAGTTGACCCAAAATTGACCATTTTCTCACAAACACAAAACCCTTAATAACTTTCTCGTACAAAGTCAGATCCTGACCAAATCACACACACATGTTCACTGTCCCAGCCTGAGTCCAGCCATATGGCTTTTATTCACGCAAAGTAAGGCGCCCCCTATTGGCAACAGGAAATCAAGTGTTTTATGCTGTGACCCATAGCTCCTCCCCCTTTGATCTTTTTTTGAAAACAATTGCACAGAAACATCAAAAACATCTTCAACAAGCACCATATATAAGGTCAAGTTCCTATTTTGAATGATGNTAGGATTTTATTGATAGCAATGACCTTATTGATTCTGCTTCTTAATGTTTCTTTGTTGATTCCCTTATCAATTCCTTCTGTGAGTTTTCTGCATTCAAAAAGTTACTTTACAGGTTTTCTGTGTCATCATTTTATTGAGTTAATGGGTAAGTAGAACTGAAGTTGGTGAATGAATCTGAATATATCATAATAATTAAAAAGAAACAGTAAAAATCTCTGCACATGGTCACTGGATCCTAGATCTCTGGATGTAAAATGGATTGAAATAAGAACTAAACCACAATGTATTGCTTTGTTATGTTTTATTGACTGGAAAAGGCCACCTGGCAATTCTGTTAGGTTTATTAAAAGCTTGAGTTTGCCGTAGTTGTTCTGAAGTCAGTCATGAGCCTGCACTTCTTGCTTGGGAAACATTTGCCTTTTAGTATTTTCACATTGACAATTTTCAGTATTGCTCTCAAATAATTATTCTGGTGTGTTTCTGTGATGAAAGTTAAAATTCTGTTTTAAAAATCAAAGTTAACGCAATGTATGCTAACCACTAGCATATCAATGTAATTCACTGTATACCTTAGCATCAAGGTAGGTGGTGTATAACATATTGACTCTATTGAATATGAATGTCTTTCAAGAGAGTAATGGCTAAAATACACAGCATCCGTCTGCGTTCCGTCTCCGCTGCGTCATGGCAAAAAATCAATTAGGATTCATCTAAGTCAACGTGTCAACTCATACTGCATCCGTTCACTTGCGGTCCGCCTGCGTGCTGAAGCCGGCAAAACCCAAGTGATACGCAGCGATCCTATTTCTGCCGGACGATGCAGCTGTGATGCATAAATTGAGCACAGGGAAGATCGAGCGGGACAGGAAGGGGTGCCCGGAAACCATCGAAAAGCGACGGTGACTTTCTAAATAAAACAAACCATGCCAAAATTAGATCTTATCCAGCTTGACTTAGAGGATGAAATGGCAGAATGAGTGGAGACACGCGAGGAGTCAGCAGATTTACGGTTTTACAGTCCAATATGAATGAACAGAGACTCATCTATAAAATGAGGAGCACGGGATCTCCTAGATCTCGCAACACCAACTGTCTGTCAGCCCTGTGGCTGGCGGATGTAACACGCAGCCGGTGTGAGTTGACAAATGCCATCAACACACATTGCAGCAGAGACGCACCACAGATGGATGCAGTGTATTTCCCCCCGTAATGTTCATTTCTTTGTGTGTTCAGTTTTACAGCTTCTAAAGTAAAACTTCAAGTAGAAAATCCTGAATCAGGGTTTTGTTGGGAAACAGTTATCTCTCTACAAAGCTAAGCTAGCTGGGGCAGCAAAGTTGACATAAGGTTTTTGGCTACTCTGGGGTAATGTAAGGAATCAATAAAAGAATTGTTAAGAAAATTCTGTTTTAAAAACCAACCCCCCCCCC
>RPOG01007058.1:0-16296 GCA_008086565.1 Thalassoma bifasciatum
TCTTCTACTGTAGAGCTTTGCTGTTGTAATCCATGCAGGATGTTGTTCATCAGGTTCTTGCTGAAATATGTACCATTTTCCTGAGAAGCCATAATCAAAGCGTGTGTGAATCTTAACCTGACGTCATGGAGCCTCCACAGATGTGTGAGCTCTCCATGCCCTAGACACGCACAATCCTCAAACCATCAGGGATGCTGGCATTTCACTGAATGCTGATAAGCCAGGTGACCCTCCCTAGTTTTACAAGAGAGGAAGTGGCCTCCAGGATTTCCAAAAAGAATGTCACACTTTGAGTCGTCAGCCACAAGAAAGTCTTCTACTCCCCCTCAGTCCATTTTACACTTTTTTAGTGTGTCTCGATTATGTCTGTGTATAGTTCACCCAACTTCAACCTGAACTCATAGATGCAGTGATGAATTATGAGTCCCAGGTCCGCAGCCATTTAGTTTGGATTTTAGTCCTTTTCGTTTTTGTACAGGGATGTCTTCAGAGTCTTTGAATCTGTGGTGTTTTTATGTAGTAATACAGAATTCCTAAAATTCTTTGTGATTTCACTTTGAGGTCGATGATCTGAACTTATTGAATTATTTGCTCCCGCAGTCTCTCACAAAGTACTGAACCTCTCCATACCTCCTTATACCACAAGTCTCTCTGGACTGTTGTCTTAATGCCTAATCATGTTCTAACCTGTTGATAATTAACCTCTTTAGTTAGGAGATGTTCTTCCAGAAGTGTTTTAGTGTTCAACAATATTGCGTGTGAATGGGTGTGTGTGGGTGTGTATGAAAGTGTGTGCCTGTAGATGCATGCTTGCATTGGTGTATGTTTTAATTTATGTTTTCCTTAATGGATCCTTGGGAAACACTGTCACATTGCGTGAGCTACTGTTGTACAGCTGATGACACCTAAGTCTAATTGACAAAGTATTTTGTTTTCTTCTCCTCACAGTTTAAAAAGTGAGTCTGATATCACATTTAAAATGGACATACAGTTGTAATTCAAAACAAAATTTGGACATTTGATCTGTTGTCTTCAATGAAATATTGTGTGTACTTGCTGCGTTTGCCATCATATCTATTTTATCGACAGTTTACATCACACAACATAGTGAGTATAGAAAAAGGAAATTATATTGTTAAATCCAAGATCAATAAGATGCAATATTTAGTGTAAATGTGTGAGGCAGGTTATAAGACAATTACAATCGTTGTAGCCCCAGCTGCATAATTTGATTTTTAGTACTTATCCAAAGAAGGACCCATGGAAAAAAATGGAAAAACAAACTCCAAAAAACAGCCAGTAATTTTTACAGGAATAAGTTTTGTACCTGTTTGAATCTGTAAAGACATAAACATCAATTTTGCATGTAAATGGTCATTTTGTGGAGAGTAGGAATAAACAGGTACTTTTCCAGATACCGTCATCCGACAGTTTCAGGGAAGTGGGATTTACTTGGATAGGAGATCTTTAATGATGCTTTTGTGATAACTGCACGGATCACTGAACAATGAGCTAACGTCTCCTGTATTAACTGTGTGGATGAGGAGGGGGGTGCTTACCAGCATCACCAACCATGTGACTGGTTGTTTTAAAGGTTGGACTGGGTCAACTTCATGGACTTTACAAAGAATCACTGTCTATGAGAGCTGGGCTTCAAATGTCTGCTTTAGCAGTTTTTCCCCCTGAGTCAGTTGTGGGCTCAGGCCTTTGCAGTCCTGGTGAGTCAGATATAGAGTATGGATGAGATTCAACAACCGGTTCCTTTGAAGAATGGATAAGTAAAAGTTCAATCCATCAATATAGATAGCCTTTTTGCCTAACAATTCCCTTATCAATTCTTTTCCAAAACCTGTAAAGCTACTCTTTTTGCACAGAAAATTCACTGGAAGAATCAATAAGGGGATCGATTAAGAATTGGATTGATAAGTGGAATCAACAATGGTATTGGTGTTGATAAAACCTTACCAGTACCCATCCCTAACATGGGGTGTCTGAAGTGCTACAGTTTACTCAGGCGTAGTGGTCTTGGAGTTAAATTAGATTTGTTGGTCTTGAAGATGGATCTTGGTTTGTTATCTTAGAGATCAGTGAAGGATGGAGATCTTGGAGAAAGGTCAGGAAAAGCAGTCTGGGTCATTGGTCAGGGATGGTGGCATTGGAGATGTATCAGGGATGGCTGTCTTTGAAAAGGATGGTTTTGGACATTGGTCACAACTGTGTCCTTGGGATGAGTCTGTGATGGTGGATTGGAGACAGATCAGGAATAGTGGTCTTGGACATAGATCAGAGATAATGGTCTCGAAGAAGGCTGAAGTTGTGGTTGTCTGTAACATTGAGATGATGAACTTCATAGAGTTGGATCAGGGGTTGTCTAAGTCTAGTCAGACTACATAATCAGGTCTAAGGTATTGAAAAGGTATGGGGTTCTTGGAAATTGGTCAGAGATAAAAAGTGGTCCTGGAGAAGGACTGAGGATGAACCTGGACATCAATCGGGGAAAGTGGTCTTGGGGTTGGATCAGGGACAATAGTCATAAAGATGGATAAGGGTATGTGGTCTTGAAAAGCTTTCACAGATGCAGTTTTTGACCGTTGGTAAATGGGACATGGTGAAGGAGAAAAGCTGTAAAAAGTGTCTCCCACTTTGCATTCAGCATGTTTTTAAAGTGCAAAACACATTGAATAGGAACCAATTCAAACTGTCTCTTTTTGCTGGCTATTAGTGCTCACTGTTACTATCTCTGCTAAGGTTGAACATTAAAAACAATGAGAGTTCATTAAAAACATGCAAAAGTTCTAAAGTGCAGAAGTATTTCACCCACAATGCTAAAAAAATCAGCTGCTTGCATGATCTGTAAAACTTTCTTATTATCAGTGCCTGTTCATAACATGAGGATAGAAAGAGAAGACTTGCTGGAAGTTTCTCTGTAGACATCAGCTGGAACATTCAGCTCAGAAGTCCAAATCACTGACTGTATATGAAATGGACGATATGTAGCTAAGATGTGGTTATTTGTGCAGGACTGGTATCTCACCCTTTATTTCCAATAAAACATGCTTTTACTTTGTCACTCGAGCATCAAAGCTCCTTCAGGTGAGTCTGGTCCACAGCTAAACAGATTCTTCTGTCGGTCTTCAGGCAGTCAGCAGGGGGAGCTCTGTACATTTTTGTTTCACAGCCAGTGAACACTTAGGCGTCTATTTCAATATAAAATCTGTAGTCAGAGCCACAATATATGCTTCACATTTCCTGTTCTGTCTCCTCAGGTGGGTTCATGATCCCCTACCTGATCATGTTGGTTCTGGAGGGGATCCCATTATTCTACCTGGAGCTCGCCATCGGTCAGAAGATGAGTCTGGGCAGCATCGGGGCCTGGACCGCCATCAGTCCTTATTTAGGAGGAGTGGGTGAGTACTGACTTAACAAAAGGACCAAAGTGCAGCTTTGTATCGAGGCCTAGGAGGGACAATAAGTAATAAATTAGTTCAATTAAATCAAAGAAAAATAAGATAGGTGTTCACAAGTTCAAGACAGTTTATGGGCGATGATAAAAAATATCAGTGAGATAAGAAGAATTAAATAGATTTCACTTATTTGACCATTTGTAAATACTTATTAAAAGTTGCAATACAAACATTTACCCTTTTTCTAATATTATCCTTTTTGAAAAAAATGTATGGCTTTGTTAAAAAATGAAGAAACATAACCTAAAATTGAGAATTAGGAAATCATCTTTTCAGTGTTGGAAAGAAGAAAACACATTTTAGATACAGTTGTGTTTAAAGCAAAAAACAAAACACTTAAAGTTACAGTTTCATGTTTTAATTTAGTCTTAATATCTTTAGATTAAGTGAATTTTTTTTAACTATTCTGCTGTGACTCCATAATTTGTGCTGGCATTTTCTGCCTGGTTTGATTTCTTGTTGGTTGATACAGTTTTTGTGTTTGACTGAAGTTATTTCAGCTGGTAGCTGAGTAATGTGTTCCATTTTGTGAAACATTACTCTAGGAAATGTCAGACAAACCAAACTTAGATTTGGTTTGTTAATGTTAGCTTTGATTGTGGACACAATCAGAAGCATCCTTTGTTTTGACTTTTATTTCATTCTTATTATTATTTTCTCATTTCAGGGCTTGCTAGTGTTGTGACCTCCCTGTATCTGTGTCTCTATTACAACATCATCAATGCATGGAGCTTCTGGTACCTCTTTCACTCATTCCAAGTGAGCTGCTTGTTAACAAACCACTTCATTGTAATCAGATCTTAACATGTCAGATTTCAGGTATCAAACCTGTAATCCTCTCCTGTCATCATGTCAGTCAGAGTTGCCGTGGGCGGACTGTCCTGTCAACGCTAACTTAACTGGGCCAGTGGAGGAGTGTGCCCGTGCGTCACCCACTGAGTACTTCTTCTACAGAGAGACTCTGAATATTTCTCCTTCTATCGAGGAGAATGGAGGCATTCACATGGGCATGGCCCTCTGTCTCCTGCTGGCCTGGATCATCACCTACCTGTTCATTGTTCGAGGAGTCAAGTCCACTGGAAAGGTGAGACAACAACAGGCCTTTGAGGGTCTCTGCCGACAAATCAGCAAGTGACCTGAAGATACTTCAATGTAAAGATTAGATGCTCCGTAAAATCCATATGTTATATAACTTTGATCCTGACAACCTTGCATCCTTCTCTCTCTGCAGGTGGTATACTTCACTGCAACGTTTCCGTATGTGGTCCTCTTCATCTACCTGATCAGAGGTGTCACTCTTCATGGAGCCATAAACGGTGTTGTTTACATGTTTACTCCAGAGGTAAGTCTGGTGATTTATAAGCTCACACACAGTCTGTGAGTAACCACTGGCACATTGTGATAGTTTTAAAGCGTGGTCATGGTTTTCCATGACTCATATGTCTGTGCACTTCTGTTCATGTTTGTTTACTCATGAACCTACACGTGTGTTTGTCATATTTTAGATGGAGCAGCTTGCCAACCCCACCACCTGGATCAATGCAGCCACTCAGATCTTTTTCTCCCTGGGTTTGGGTTTTGGGTCGCTCATTGCCTTCGCCAGCTACAACCAGTACAACAACAACTTTGAGCGGCAGGCCATCGTTGTCTCGTTAATCAACAGTAGCACCTCCATTTTCGCCAGCATCGTCACTTTTTCAATCTACGGGTTCAAGGCCACCGTCAACTACGAGAACTGTCTGGAGAGGTGTGTGTCTGTCTGTGTTTTCTGCTGATGAAGTTCTCAGTGTATATTGATTGGGTTAAGGTGAACAATTATTTAAAATGCTCATTTAAAAAGAGAAATTTAACATACATATCTGAACATTGGGATGTCATTGTGGCTCAACCTGCATAGATAAGACAACATTATCACTAAGATGAAGAATAGATATCAACACCCCAGTCTGAACAACAGAAGCTTTTATCTGCCTTTGACTTTTTTCAGTACATGCAGTTGAGTCTCTTAGGTCTGTAGCTAAATAATTAGACCTATTTTAGAATTTAATTTTTAACGGATTGACATCTAAACTACTAGAGAGAGAGACTTAATAGACACCATTATAGTAGCCTAATGGCCAAAATATATCAGATGCATCTCCAGCGTGGCTCCACTCCATCACAGCACTGGATCAGATAGGTTTCTATACAAACTAATGTGTCGACTCTGACTGGATCAGATCTGACTGTGTCCCTGCTCTGGTGGGTTGCAGCAGATACCCAAGGGTCCCATTTTTTGCTGGATGCCCAAGCTGTGATATGTAAATTCACTGCCAGGCAAGTCAGGCAGGACGGGGAGTTGTTCACAGAAAGTACGAGAAAACACTCGGTGGTTTTTCAAATAAAACAACTTGTGTCATTGCTAGGTCTTATTTAGCTTGACTCATGCAACGAGTGCAGCCAGGCCAGGAGTCAACAGGTTTGAGGTTTTATCTTCAAATATCAACAAAAGGTGGTAATCAAGGACAGTCCTCAGTTTCTTAACTCCCACAATCTGTTAGTCCTGCAAGGTGCCAGACTGAAAATGTGACCGTTGACAGATGAGAGAGCACACAGTAACGGACAAGTGACATATCTGGTTTGCTTTTAGTGTGAAGTCTCATGTCTCCAAAGGAAGCAAAAATTGACCTTATCTTTTACTGTTTATTTTGATCCTCTACTGTTGGCTAAATTTACTCTGTTTTTGCCTCCTGAGAAAATGCTCCCACAATAAAAGCATGTTTTTCATGTAAATATTAGGCAGAAAAAGTCAGTTTAAATCATAATAAGTAACAGTTTTAGGCCCAGGCCCTGTCCTCTTTTAGGCTGAGACAGGGTCTAATTGTGAAATGATGTGAAGTTTGTTTGCTGAGTGTGGCACCAAAAAATGCTTTGTGTAACTGACTGACTTGATGCCAGCTACTTAGAGTGACAGTGTTTAATCATTTAGCTAATCAAACACCCACACCCCTTGTTAGATCCCAATAAAGTATAATAGTGTTACAGAGTGTCACATCTTGAGATAAATGTTCATGTGCTATACTCATCAGTTCATTAATCAGAAAGATTTTTGCAGACAGACTTGATGAATCCTCAGATCCAAATCTGCTACAGTAAAGTTATTGACCAATCCCCAGGGTGTTTTGGCCTCATAGGGCTGGAATTAAGATGTCAAATTTATCATGACCATTTATCTTTTATCACCATTCACCACAATTTTCACTAACATCAAACCAGCGTTGAGCTGCTCCCAATCACTATGACCCAAATTTAAGCTGATATCAGTGATCAGGCCCAAAACAGCAGCTGGAGAGATTTGGCCAGCGCTTGATAACTATTTATGCTATTAATCGTTTAATGATTTATACACTTTCTGCCGACCTCACCATGTACAAAGAGCTTAGTTAGTGGGACAGACTCCTTGGACCACAGTCTGACTCATGTGAGGGAGTCAGGCCAGGTGGACTCAGACCCATCTGGCTTTATCCTGATCTTTAAACCCAGTGGGAGAGAATGAGTCCACTCTGAGGGGGCTGTCTATTTGTTGTTAAATGTTTTTTTTTCTTGCCAAGTTTAAAGTGGGTCACATAAATGGGGTCACTTCTGCCTGTTGAATGTCACAACAACCCTGTGGCGTCATACCTGGCAGGGAGGGATACGTTTGCATAGGATAGAGTTTTGAACACAGCATTAGCTGAAATCCCTGGTGTCTACTGAGAAGAGGGTGGATCATCGAGTGCTGTAAAGTTATTAGGGACCGAGCAGACTGGGTCAGCGAGGACCCTCTTGAAATCCTTAGGATTATTGTTTCTTTGGGACGTCATTCGCTCATTTTTCAGGTATTGCATTTAAGATAAACGCGATGGCACTATGGCACACCCCTGTGAATGTGTAACCGCTACTCAGGCGTCACGCTTAGAAATTTTTTGCATGCTAGCTACGCTAGGTACGGATTAGCCAAGCTAGCCCCTCGGGGAAAAATTTTCTTTAGCTGTAAATTTTAGTAGGTTGAATACATAGTAGCCAGACCTACAAAAAAGTCTCTTAACANCGTGACCTCAGTACTCCATTATTTTTACATCTAATTTTTCGTCCAATTTTTTTCTATTAGCTTCACCCTTAGACGCACCGCTGGTATATCGCCAATTTCCCGTGAAAGTTCTTGCCGAACCCCAAGATTCAGTCGTAGCTAGCGCAAAAAAAAGTGCTTCGCTAAATTTTAAATAAACTCCGATTGGCGTGAAAATTCTCATGCACATTCTTCATGCAAAGACCTATCAGAAAATATAAAACTTCATACCAAAAACAGTTTCACGACTTCGGAATTGTATCAGAAAATATAAAACTTCATACCAAAAACAGTTTCACGACTTCGGAATTGTACGACAAAGTTCTACTTCCTGTTCTAACATGGTAGCTAATTCTGCTTATAACTCCCATGTTTTTGTTCCGATCATCTCCAAACTACATGTATGTGTACAAAATACTTATATAAACCAAAGGTATTTTTGAATGTTTCCTAACTGGAAGGGCGTGGCCACAAATGGCGATCAAAATTGACAATTTTTTCGTACAAATCTAACCTCTATATCTCTGCTTTGCAAAGTCGGATCCGGACCAAAGTTCACACCTATGTTCGCTGTCACAGCCTGAGTCTATGTACGTGTCAATGTACAGCGCCCCCTACTGGAAAACACCCAAACTACACATAGTTGACCATTACTTTAGAAACACAATTACTTAATAATAACTTTCTTGTACAAAGTCAGATCCTGACTAAAACACACACAGATATTCAGTGTCCAAGCCTGAATGCAGCCATATGACTTTCATTCACGCAAAGTAAGGCGCCTCCTATTGGCAACAGCCAATTAAAAGTTTTACTCTGTGAGTAGTAGCTCCTCCCCCTTTATTTTATTTTTCCAAACAACTGCACAGAAACATCAAAAACATCTTCAGCGAGCACCATTTCTAAGGGCAAGCTCCTATTTACAATAATTTCCATCTGGTTTACTGTCAAACTCTAAACTAGCTTCATGAATGAACTGGTCCCTATAAGTCCCTGATTTTTGGCCTCATTTCATTCAAACTGTCAAGATACATCCCTGGGCACAGCCTCAATCTTAGAAGATTCAACTCTTGGTCTTACAAGTTTAGCTTATATTTTTTCCCCAATTTTATGTCTGATCAAAGTCTCACACACTGCAAAAATGACTATTTGGCTCCAGCAAATATGGTCAATTGGCTGCGTCTAGAGGCCCAACTTAATCTCAGGGTTCCTTCTGCGGGCCTCGATTGACCAATGTGCCATAACCCCACGTGTGCCTCGAATGACCAATGAGCTCGGTCCCGTTTATCGCTGCTTGGCAGCTTTAATTAGGGACCGAGCAGACTGGGTCAGCGAGGACCCTCTTGAAATCCTTAGGATTATTGTTTCTTTGGGACGTCATTCGCTCATTTTTCAGGTATTGCATTTAAGATAAACGCGATGGCACTATGGCACACCCCTGTGAATGTGTAACCGCTACTCAGGCGTCACGCTTAGAAATTTTTTGCATGCTAGCTACGCTAGGTACGGATTAGCCAAGCTAGCCCCTCGGGGAAAAATTTTCTTTAGCTGTAAATTTTAGTAGGTTGAATACATAGTAGCCAGACCTACAAAAAAGTCTCTTAACAACATGGTGAATTCTGAACAGGAACTTCGGAAATGAGGCCTAAAGTGCCATTTTCAGCAAAAATAGGCTAGCTATTTGAACGAACTTGTCCTAGGGATTTTATCCGATCGATTCCTGTGTTCTCGTGTGTATGCGACATATATCGAGGATTAAAAGTTGTGCAAAGAGTTTTCATTAGTCTTCCGGTTTGGCCACAAGGGGGCGCTGAGTAAAACGCAGTTTTTTTTTGGTCGGAATCGCATGACAGTTTTTTTCCAGGTAGATCTTTCCGAGGCCTTTCGGAATATATAAAATGTTCTGTTACCATTTTATGGGTTACTGCCGATATTTAAGTTCAAAGTCGTCATTTTTGGAAAACTAGCTCACTTCGTGACCTCGGTACTCCTTTACTTTTACATCTAATTTTTGGTTCAATTTTTTTCTATAAGCTTCACCCTTAGACGCATCGCTGGTATATCGCCAATTTCCCGTGAAAGTTCCTGCCGAACCCCAAGATTCAGTCGTAGCTAGCGCAAAAAAAAGTGCTTCGCTAAATTTTAAATAAACTCCGATTGGCGTGAAAATTCTCATGCACATTCTTCATGCAAAGACCTATCAGGAAATATAAAACTTCATACCAAAAAAAGTTTCACTACTTCGGAATTGTACGACAAAGTTCTACTTCCTGTTCTAACATAGTAGCTAATTCTGCTTATAACTCCTATGTTTTTGCTCCAATCATCTCCAAACTACATGTATGTGTACAAGATACTTATATAAACCAAAGGTATTTTTGAATTTTTCCTAACTGGAAGGGCGTGGCCACAAATGGCGATCAAAATTGACAATTTTTTCGTAAAAATCTAACCTCTATATCTCTGGTTCGCAAAGTCAGATCCGGACCAAAGTGCACACCTATGTTCGCTGTCACAGCCTGAGTACGTGTAAGTATCAATGTACAGCGCCCCCTACTGGAAAACATCAGAACTACACATACTTGACCATTACTTTAGAAACACAATTTCTTAATAATAACTGTCTTGTTAAAAGTCAGATCCTGACCAGAACACACACAAATGTTCAGTATCGAAGCCTGATTGCAGCCATATGACTTTCATTCACGCAAAGCAAGGCGCCTCCTAGTGGCGACAGAAAATTAAAAGTTTTACTCTGTGAGTTATAGCTCCTCCCCCTTTATTTTATTTTTCAAATAACTGCACAGAAACATCAAAAACATCTTCAGCAAGCACCATTTCTAAGGGCAAGCTCAAAATTTATATTGAGGTGTAACTTGGTTACTGTCAAACTGTGAAGTAACTTCATGAATGAACTAGTCCCTATAACGCCCTGATTTTTGGCCTCATTTCATTCAAATTTCATTCAAACTGTCAAGACACATCCCTGGACANACCGTGTGCTGTGAAGTGGGCACCACAATGGATTCCTATTTTAAACTCATTTACTCCTAAGTTAAATGGTTCATGTGGTGGACATTCATATTAGCCTGTGTCAGGATACTTTTATTCTTCTTGCGCCTGACACAATCTTTTCAATTCTTTTTCCAAATATACATTTATCTTTCAAAAAGTTATTAACAAACATTTCATTGTAAAACACTGTTGGCCCTTTTCCACTGACTTGCCTTGGCATATTCTACTCGGCTGTACTTGCTTCTACCCACTTTGTATTGCGTTTCCATTAGCCCGGTACTACTCCGCAGATGCCAGTTTTAGTATCTACTGTATCCTGCTTCTAGCCGAGTAAAGCCGATACTAAAACGTGACATCGACAGTATGCCAGGAACTCATTGGTCAGAGAATGCCATCACGAAAGCTTATAACTGTACAATCACTTACAAGATGCAAACAAATGAGTCTGCAACAAGTTTTTAATGACATTTAAACCAGACAGCACAGAACCACACTTAATGAGCACACAATACAGCCCTGAAATACACCTTCATGATTCCTAATGTCCAAGCCTGAATGCAGCCATATGACTTTCATTCCACAAAGTAAGGCGCCTCCTATTGGCGATAGGAAATTCAAAGTTTTACTCTGTGAGTAATACCTCCTCCCCCTTTACTTTATTTTTCAAAACAACTGCACAGAATTAGCAAAACATCTTCAGCAAGCACCATTTCTAAGGGCAAGCTCCTATATTCTATATTTCCCAACTGTGTTACTGTCAAACTCTATAGTAGCTTCATGAATGAACTACTCCCTATAAGCCCCTGATTTTTGGCCTCATTCCATTCAAATTTCATTCAAACTGTCAAGATACATCCCTGGACACACCCTCAAACTTAGAGGATTCAACTAATGGTCTAACAACTTTTGCTTATGTTTCTGTCCCAATTTTATGTCTAACCAAACTCACACACTGCATAAATGACTATTTGGCTCCAGCAAATATGGTCATTTGTCTGCGTCTACAGGCCCAACTTAAACTAAGGGTGCCTTCTGCAGGCTTGTAGTGTCCATGTGCTCTACACCCCACAGGGGCCTCGATTGACCAACGTGCCATAACCCCACGTGTGCCTCAAATGACCAATTCGCTCGGTCCCGCTTATCACTGCTTGGCAGCTTTAATTAGGGACCGAGCAGACTGGGTCAGCGAGGACCCTCTTGGAATCCTTAGGATTATTAGGGACCGAGCAGACTGGGTCAGCGAGGACCCTCTTGGAATCCTTAGGATTATTATTAGGGACCGAGCACTGACAGTGTCAGCGAGGACCCTCTTGGAATTGCTAGGATTATTAGGGACCGAGCAGACAGTGTCAGCGAGGACCCTATTGGAATCCAAAGGATTATTCTATCTTTAGTACCCAGTTGCCTCATTTTTCAGGTACTCCTCTTGAGATAAACTCAGCAATTCTAGGGCACACCCCCGTGAATGTGTAACCGCTACTCAGGCATTACCCTTAGAAATTTTTTGCATGCTTGCTACGCTAGGTGTGGACTAGCCGCGCTAGCCCCTCGAGGAAAAATTTTTTATCCCTGTAAATTTGTATAGGTTGGATACATGGTGGCCAGACCTACAAAAAACTCTCTTATCGACATGGTGAATTGTGAACAGGAACTTCAGAAATGAGGCCTAAATGTGCCATTTTTGGCAAAAATAGGCTAGCTATTTGAACGAACTTGTCCTAGGGATTTTATCCGATCGATTTCTGTGTTCTTGTGTGTATGTCACATATATCGAGGATTAAAAGTTGTACAAAGAGTTTTCATTAGTCTTCCGGTTTGTCCACCAGGGGGCGCTGAGTAAAATGCGTTTTTTTTTTTGGTCGGAATCGCATGAAAGTTTTTTTCCAGATAGATCTTTCCGAGGCCTTTCAGAATATATAAAATGTTTTGTTACCATTTTATGGGTTACTGCCGATATTTTAGGTCAAAGTCGGACTTTTTGGAAAACTCGCCAACTTCGTGACCTCGTAAGTCCTTTATTTTTATATCCAATTTTTTGTTAAATTTTTTATATAAAGAACACCCTTAAACGCACAGCTGGTAGGTGGCCAATTTCCCCTGAAAGTTCCTGCCGAACCCCAAGATTCAGTCGTACAAAGCGCACAAAAAAGTCCATCGCTAATTTTTAAACGAACTCCGATCGGCGTGAAAATTCTCATGCACATTCTTCATGCAAAGACCTATCAGAAAATATAACACTTTATACCAAAACAAATTTCACGACTTCGGAATTGTACGACAAACTTCGACTTCCTGTTCTAACATGGTAGCTAATTCTGCTAATAACTCCTATGTTTTTGTTCCGATCATCTCCAAACTGCACATATGTGTACAAGACACTGATATGCACCAAAGGTATTTTTGAATTTTTCCTGGGTAAAAGGGCGTGGCCACAAACGGCGATCAAATTTGACCATTTTTTCAACAATCAAACCTCTATATCTCTGGTTCGCAAAGTCGGATCCGGACCAAAGTGCACACGTATGTTCGCTGTCACAGCCTGAGTCCATGTAGGTGTCAATGTACAGCGCCCCCTACTGGAAACACCTAAACTACACATAGTTGCCCATTACCATAGAAACACAATTCCTTAATAATAACATTCTTGTACAAAGTCTGACCTGACCAAAACACACACAAATGTTCAGTGTCCAAGCCTGAATGAAGCCATATGACTTTCATTCACGCAAAGTAAGGCGCCTCCTATTGGCCACAGGAAATTAAAAGTTTTACTCTGTGAGTAATAGCTCCTCCGTCTTTATTTTATTTTTCGAAACAACTGCACAGAAACATCAAAAACATCTTCAGCAACAACCATGTCTAAGGGCAACCTCCTATTAACAAGAATTTCCATCTGGGTTACTGTCAAACTCAAAACTATCTTCATGAATGAAGTGGTCCCTATAAGTCCCTGATTTTTGACTCCATGTCATTCACATTTCATTCAAACTGTCAAGATGCATCCCTGGACACACCCTCAAACTAAGAAGATTCAACTCTTGGTATTACAACTTTTGCTTATGTTTTTGCCCCAATTTTATGTCTGATCAAAGTAACACACTGTAAAAATGACTATTTGGCTCCAGCAAATATGGTCATTTGGCTGCTTCTACAGGACCAACTTAAACTAAGGGTGCCTTCTGCAGGCTTGTAGTGTCCATGTGCTCTGAACCCCACAGGGGCCTCGAATGACCAACGTGCCATAACCCCACGTGTGCCTCAAATGACCAATTCGCTCGGTCCCGTTTATCGCTGCTTGGCAGCTTTAATTAGGGACCGAGCACTGACAAGTGTCAGCGAGGACCCTCTTGGAATTGCTCGGATTATTATTTTTCTATCTTTCCTGCCCAGTTGCCTCATTTTTCAGGTACTCCACTTGAGATAAACTCCGGAATTCTATGGCACACCCCCGTGAATGTGTAACCGCTACTCAGGCGTCACAGCTAGAAATTTTTTTCGTGCTAGCTACGCTAGGTGCGGACTAGTTGCGCTAGCCCCTCGGGGAAAAATTTTCTATAGCTGTAAATTTGTATAGGTTGGATACATGGACACCACACCTACAAAAAAGTCTCTTATTGACATGGTGAATTCTGAACAGGAACTTCAGAAATGAGGCCCAAAAGTGCCTTTTTTGGCAAAAATAGGCTAGCTATTTGAACGAACTTGTCCTAGGGATTTAATCCGATCGATTTCTATGTTCTCGTGTGTATGCAACATATATCGAGGATTAAAAGTTGTACAAAGAGTTTTCATTAGTCTTCCGGTTTGGCCATAAGGGGGCGCTGAGTAAAACGTGGTTTTTTTTTTTGTCGGAATCGCATGACAGTTTTTTTTCAGATAGATCTTTGAAAGACCTTCCGGAATATATATAATGTTTTGTTACCATTTTATGAGTTACTGCCGATATTTGAGGTCAAAGTCGGGATTTTCGGAAAACTAGCCGACTTCGTGACCTCGTTACTCCTTCATTTTTATATCCGATTTTTTGTTACATTTTTTTCTATAAGCTACACCCTTAGACGCACCGCTGGTATGTGGTCAATTTCCCGTGAAAGTTCCTGCCGAACCCCAAGATTCAGTCGTAGCTAGCACAAAAAAAAGTGCCTCGCTAAATTTTAAACAAACTCCGATCGGCATGCAAATTGACATGCACATTCTTCATGCAAAGACCTATCAGAAAATATAAAACTTTATACCAAAACAAATTTCGCGACTTCGGAATTGTACGACAAAGTTCAACTTCCTGTTCTAACATGGTAGCTAATTCTGCTAATAGCTCCTATGGTTTTGTTCCGATCATCTCCAAACTGCATATATGTGTACATGACACTCATATGCACCAAAGGTAATTTTGAAATTTTTCCTGGGTAAAAGGGCGTGGCCACAAACAGCGATCAAATTTTACCATTTTTGGCACAATCAAACCTCTATATCTCTGGTTCGCAAAGTCAGATCCGGACCAAAGTGCACACGTATGTTCGCTGTCATAGCCTGAGTCCATGTGGGTGTCAATGTACAGCGCCCCCTACTGGAAAACACCGAAACTACACATAGTTGACCATTAATATAGAAACACAATTCCTTGATAATAACATTCTTGCACAAAGTCAGATCCTGACCAAAACACACACAAATGTTCAGTGTCCAAACCTGAATGCAGCCATATGACTTTCATTCACCCAAAGTAAGGCGCCTCCCATTGGCAACAGAAACTTAAAGGTTTTACTCTGTGAGTAATAGCTCCTCCCCCTTTATTGTATTTTTCAAAACAACTGCACAGAAACATCAAAAACATCTTCAGCAAGCATCATTTCTAAGGGCAAGCTCCTATTTACAAGAATTTCCATCTGGGTTACTGTCAAACTCTAAACTTGCTTCATGAATGAACTAGTCCCTATAAGTCCCTGATTTTTGGCCTCATTTCATTCAAATTTCATTCAAACTGTCAAAAAACATCCCTGGACACACCCTCAAACTTAGAGAATTCAACTCTTGGTCTTACAACTTTTGCTTATGCTTTTGCCCAAATTTTATGTCTAATCAAACTCACACACAGCATAAATGACTATTTGGCTCCAGCAAATATGGTCATTTGGCTGCTTCTACAGGACCACCTTAAACTAAGGGTGCCTTCGGCAGGCTTGTAGTGTCCATGTGCTCTGAACCCCACAGGGCCCTCGAATGACCAACGTGCCATAACCCCACGTGTGCCTCAAATGACCAATTCGCTCGGTCCCGTTTATCGCTGCTTGGCAGCTTTAATTATTTTTCTTTCTTTACTGCCCAGTTGGCTCATTTTTCGGGTACTCCACTTGAGATAAACGCGATCGACATATGGCACACCCCCGTGAATGTGTAACAGTTACTCAGGCCAAATGCTTAAATTTTTTTCAGATGCTAGCTACGCTAGGCACGGATTAGTTGCGCTAGCCCCTCCGGGAAAGTTGTTCTATAGTTGTGATTTTTAGTAGGTTCAAAAGACCTTGTCTAGCCCTACAAAAAAGTCTCTGGCCAACAAAAAAACTTTTGAACAGGGAGTTCGGAAATGAGGCCTAAAAATTCCAAAATAGCCAAAAATAGGGTACCTATTTGAACGAACTTGTCCTAGGGATTTTATCCGATCAACTTCAAGTTTCTCATGTATATGCGAAATATATCGAGGATTAAAAGTTGTACAAAGAGTTTTCATTA